>PVJS01018809.1:0-34435 GCA_004027185.1 Glis glis | reverse complement strand
TCCTCCCCCCTCCCAACTCCCTCAGTTAGGTCACCTTCTTTGTCCATCTAAAGATTTCTTCTTCCCTTCTAAGTCCCTTCTAAGTCCATTCTATCTAGCTCCCACAGATTAGGGGGGACATCCGATTTTTTACTCTTAGTGACTTACTAATATCACTTAGCATAATGTTCTCTAGTTCTCTCCATTTCCCATAATGCTACTCTTCTATCGAATGGATCTAGTATACTTCCCACAGATTGATATTTAAAGTCCATCTATTCTGGAAAGTATTTATGCTCCTAAGACTTGGTGATTTCTTATATATACATCAGTACTTAATTTCTGTGTTTGTACAATGGCCTCATAAATGTGAGTCTCAGATTCCTAATGGGTTGCAGTTCTTAAAATCCAGGATTTTTGTGTTCTCTACTTTTTCCCTATTCCCATTGACTGTGGATTTAACCTTCAGACCATTAAACCAATCTTAGCAATTTTCTTTGGAGAGAGCTTTAAACAAAGCATAAAACTGAATTTAAGCAGTTGCCCTTGGGAATCAACAGACCCCCATGTTTCCTTAGCTGCTCCTGTTGACACAGATCAGATTCAGAGAACTTGTCCTGAGTGCCAGAAATGTGCCAGGTATCTTCACAAAGGCCATCTGCTCCTCACATAGCTTGTGAGAAAGGTATTAACTATCAGTACAACAGAATCAGAAAAAGTAAGTAATTTGCCTAAGGGTCTCCTCATGAGAGTGATAGAACCAGGACTTGAGCTCAGGTCTTCTGTCGACTCCTGTTTTAACTGAAGTACCCATGGTTGCCACTTCCCCAACATTAGTCTTGCACATGAGATGGCAGTTCATTTATGCCTCTTTGCTAAGATAAGACAAGCAAAGTAATAGATTCTAGAACAATTAAGAATATATTCAGCCGGGCGTGGTGGCGCACGCTTGTAATCCCAGTACTTTGGGAGGTGGAGACCAGAGGATCTGGATTCGCGGCCAGCCTCAGCTCTCGCTCTCTCTCTCTCTCTCTCTCCCTGTCTCTCTCTCTCTCTCTCTCTCTCTCTCTCTTTCTCTCTCTCTCCTTAGTGAGGCCCTCCGCAACTTCTTGAGACCCGGTTTCAAAATAAAGCATAAAAAAATAGGGCTGGGGGCATAGCGCGGAGGTAGAACGCCCCTGCGTTCAATCCCTGGTACCGCAAAAAAAAAAAAAGAATATATTCAAAATGTCAAACTCATAGCATACTTTCTATTCTCAGTGGAAAAGTTTTTTCCTATTTGTCCAGAAATCTAGTAAAAATGATTGTGAGGAGTTAAAAACAATCTTTGATCTGCATAGATGAGAATAAGAGCCACAACTTCTAGCTCTCAGAACAAATAAAAGTTGTTTTTATTTTTAATTAAGTATGCTTAGCTTAAGTACATTTTCTCGTAAGGTGTAATGACTAAACCATGATCATTTCTTTTTGTTTATTCATTTAAAACGCAAATAAAAGCAGATAATCAATAGATCATAATCTAAAACTAGAGGATTTACAAGTTAATAAGCTTGAGTCAATAGATATTCCATAACGAAGCTCTCAATGCTGAACCTGACATAATTTGCTTTGCACTAAGCTGGTTGACTTAATGCTTTAATTTAATTCCAATATTAACTGAAAAATCCAAAGAAAAAGGGAAATTTAAATCCTATTATATTAAAATATTTTCTAAGCAACAACTCAGTATTATACTGCAACTGCTTAAGTGTGCCACCAATGTCTACCCAACCACTTGGGGTCTGATAGTTGATAGGCAGTTAACCCTTTTGGAGCCTGGTACAAGTGAATTGTGGAAGTCTCTCAATGGTCTGTCTTTGCAATAGCATTTCTGTTAGTATAACTGTCATTATATTTTGTCTCAGCGTGTCTGCTTTTCTTGACTTATGGTCAAATGGTTGGAGTTTTTCTATTTAAGAAGTAATCTCTCTATTTCTCTTAAGATTATCATCCAGCCTGACTCCCCAAAGGCAAAGCAGTAGGCCGGTCTAGGTCAAAATGCAGAAGAAAGTTTTTCTCGGGTCACTGAAAGGAAGATGTGAGAAGCTCTCTGTCCCAAGAAATGGTACCTGATGGTTTCACCTTCCGAACTCTGGTAGGACTAGTGGGGGTGATGAGAGCAATACGATGTGATATCCAGCATACCTTCAAGGTTATGAGCAAAGATTCTATAGTCTGAATGCGTCTAGTCAAATCCTGGTCCTGCCCTTTATAATTATATGACCGTGGACAGTTTGCTTCAACTGTCTTTTCATCCATGTCCTTATCTGAAAAATGAGGGTAATAATAGTGTCTAACTTGTGAGGTTGTTGTAAGGCTTAAACAATGTAATATACATAAAGTACTTGAAAAGCACTCACTGTTATAACCCTTTGAGATGCTCTTTAGGAAAATAATTAAAAGGATAAAGAACTTATGCTGAGAACAGTTTTGAGAAGAGAAGCATGAGTCACCCAACACAGTGGTCAGATGCCTTTCAGAACAGTTATGTATGCAGAACCAGAGTCCCAAGCAAGTTGCTACTCTTTTCACAACATCATTGTCTGGTTCGTCAACTTGACTGATCATGGAACACCTAAGATTATGTGACTCTGGGTGTGTGCTGAGATGATTGGTTTATGTAATGGCAGATCGAAGGGGAAATCCTGCCCTGAATGTAGGCAGCACAGTTCTGATAGGTGTAGGACCTGGATAAAAGAAGGAGAAAGCCATGTGAATACATGCATGGTTCTTCCTGAGGAAAGCGCGTCTACTCTCATCTGAGATATTGGCCTTCAGCTCTTCAAACTGGACCTTCACCATCATTTCTCTGGAGTTTCCAGGCCTTTCCATTTTGGACTGGAACTGAATTAGTGGTCGCTTTGATTCTGAGACTCCAGCTCTTGGACCACTCAACTAGCTGCTGGTTCCTCCAGCTCTCCATGTGCAATCAGAAACTTGGGACTACACTGCTTTGGACTGTAAGCTGATTTGATAAATCCCCTTTTACCACATATGTGTTCTGAGTTCTGTTACTCTAGTGAACCCTGACCTATACACTGGATCTGGATTTTTTGTGCCATGGCTCTCCCACTACAATCTGGATGGTAGTGTTTTATCTGCCCCTTAACAAGGCCAACTTTTCATTTTTGATCCTATGAGCATTATTACCAGAAACAAGTCAGTTCACTTTGCTAAAGTAAATGGACAGCTGGGTGTGCTGATGTACACCTGTAATCCCAGTACTTGGAAGCTAAGACAGGAGGATCACAGGTTTGAGGACAGCCTCGATAACTTAGTGAGGTTCTGAGCAACTTAATGAGACTCTGTTTCAAAATTTAAAAAAGAAGGGCTGGGGGTGTAGCTCAGAGGTAGAATAACCCCAGGGTTCAATCCCCAGTGCCACAAAAAAAAAACAAAGTAAATGGAATAAAAGTTGGGTGCTGGCTGTTTACCATTGGGGATCCTTTTGTATTCTGAAAGGGTAGTCAGAAAACAGAAATGAAACTTCATTGATATTTAGTACAAACTTTTTTCAGATTTCTCTGAAAATTCATGCCTCTAAAGATCTCACATTTACTCTAGGTGGCAGTTGCTACAGACTTGTCATTTTCTTATGCCTACACAAACTCAATCAATGCTGACTGTACTCTCCTCACTTCAATTGAGTTATGTGCATTGTTGGTACTACATATGTTGGGTTTAATTGCCACTTAAAATATCTTCAAAAAGATTACACTGTGATTTGGCATTTAAATGAAAAGTTATTATATGTGCAAAATAGCACAGAAACAGTCACATCATAACACATTTAAAAAAAAAAAACCTTTGCCCATACAAGTCTAAAGGAGTCTTTAAACAAAAAAAAATCAAAATGATAAAAAGCATTGTATTCTCATTCAATTAGAAGTATCATTTTCCTTTATTAGGGATATATAAAATAGTTTTTTAAAAACTATTATTTTTACATTGATGAAATCCTGAATTCAAAAAATTAGGTATATGCCATGATAATTTTTAAAACAGCTAGCATATTGCCAATAAGATAATGTATTTAAATAAAAGATAATTTATTCATTCAGCAGACATCTATTGAGCACCCATATGGTGCCACACACATTTTGTATCCTTAGTCCCTGTCCTCCAAGAGTTCAAGGTCTAGTGGGGATAAAATACAAGCAAACAGATCACCATAATGCAAAAATGCCATGAATGACATAAAAAGCAAAGAAAAGAAGCAAATAATTGTGCCTGGGGTGTCAGAAAACTCTCCCAAATGGAGGAGACATTAAAACATGTGATTTTAAGGATGGTCAGGAGTTGCCAGCCATAAAAGGGCATTCCAAGAAAAGGGAAAATCATGAGTAAAATCAGGGAGTCATTGAAGAGCATCCTGTCACTGGACCCTCTGAGTCTAGAAGCCAGGACACAGGGCACAAAGAAACATGGGGCAAGGCATGGAGTGGAGAGGATGTCAGTGGAGAGGCAGGTGGTACAAGTTCTTGCCAACAAGGACCACAAGTGCCTTCTGACCAGACCTAGGTTTAGGAACAGACAACTAGCTATCTCTACCTGAAGGTGCCATGAATTCCTCTTCTTGAAGCTAGGTGAAGAAAACAAACAGAAAGCAGCAGTACATGAGCCACTAATGTAAAAACAGAAGTCAGATTACAGACAGGGAAAGAGTAGTCCCAAAGACTTGATGGCCTACTGATACTCATATTTGAACAGTATACCACCTGATTCTGTAGCATTCATTTCAAGTGAAGACTTCAGGACTGTCTCAACTAAGATAGAGTGATAATCAGATTAATAAAGCCTTTGGCAAGGGAGGAGGTCTTTCCACAGACAACCATACAGAGTAATCCTCAGCCCTGTTGTCTTCTAATAGCAAAGATGGAGACTGCAGTCTGAAGTTTTAGTTTTAGGATAGCCTCCCCAGCCCCTCACTGATATCTGCCACCACTTATAAATTTATGCTGAGAAAGGAGACCTAGGGGCACAGGTCTCTATCAGCTGACCCTTCCCTCTTAAGCAACAGCTGACCCAAGGCTAGCAAATCCATTGGCTACCTAACAACCAATCAGATCCTCTCTGCACACCCATAAAGATGGTGGTCCGCTGTAAGGCTGTTCATATTGGGAATTGGTAGCCATAATGGGCAATAAATAAATAAAGAGAATACATAAACAGGAAAACAGAAGTCTCGTGCAGTCCTTGAGAGACCAAGAGATAAACTCCAAGTTTCTGACAGTTTTTCAGTTTCAAAGAGCCAAAGCTGTATTTTATATGCTTGATTTCTGTTCTTACATTCTCTTTTTTCTAAAACAAGTGAAATTGGGTTTATGTTGCTTATAACTAAATATGCTTGACTGGAATATTGATTGTGTCTATCTCCAACTTTCCTGTAACTGTGATTGTAGGTTTAGAATTTGGATATCTATTTCTTATTGGGAAGTACAATTGATTTCTGTATTTAGTCTAAACATTTCTGAGCTCTGTAAAAGTATATTTTTAGATTCATTGGAATTTGTGAGTAGTCAACTACCCACTTCAAAATTCATACAACTTCTATTAGGACAGGATAGCCTGTTGTACCAAATGCAGTTCCAAATCTTAACATGATAAAAGTGGGAAAAGCCACAGGCGGATTTGGCTGCCATTCCCATTTATATTAATGCCAGAATGTGATAGGGCAAGAGCAATATGGAGAGTTCTACATGAGATTTCTAAGGCCCAGACCTGAAGTAATTTTCATTGTTCTACCCACATCCCATTGACAAGAATCAGTCACATAACCTTCATTTAAGTGCAGGAGATCTGGAGAGTATGTGTGCATGTGCGTGTGTGTATGTGTGCATGTGCGTGTGTGTGCGTGCGTGTGTGTGTTGTTGGGGGGAATGCATGGATGTTCAGTGAGTACTAATAAAATCTGCTACCTATCTCTCTCCTTTTGTCCTTTTCTTACATTGTCTAGGATGACCAGTACAATAATAAATGGTATTTGTCAGACTTGTTTGTCATCTTAATAGGAAGACTTTTAAAGCTTCATCAAGTGTGATTTTTTTAATTTTAATTAGTGCATTGTAATCATACAACTTGATGGATTTCAGGGTGGTAGAAGTATATATGCATACATCGGTCGAATAACCCTCCCCCAATTCCCACCCCCATTCCCTCCCCTTCCCTCTTTCTCATGCTCAGCATAGTAGTTGACTTTGGTATATTTGCATATATAAATCCTGTGCATTAGGGTGTTTCCATCTTCTCCCCTCCCATCCCCCTCAGTTAGTTGTCCTTCTTTGCTCATCTAAGGTTTTCTCCATCTTTGTCTGGAGTCCCTCCTATGCCCTATTCTCCCTAGCATCCACATATTAGGGAGACTTTTCACTTTGTGACTGACTAATCTCACTAAGCATAATGCTCTCTAATTCCACACACTTTCCTGCCAATAACGTAATTTTGTTCTTCTTGATGGCTGCATAAAATTCCATTGTGTACATATCCCATAGTTTTATAATCCATTCATCTGTTGATGGGCATCTTGGCTGATTCCATAGTTTGGCAATTGTGAATTGTGCATCTATAAACATAAGATATGCATTAGTCTGGTAATTTGGTTTCTATTCTTTTGGGTAGATACCTAGAAGCTGGGTCATATGGTAGGTTCATTCCCATTCTTCTAAAGATCCTCCACACTGTTTTCCAAATTGGTTGCACTAATTTGTAATCCCATCAACAGTGTATTAGAGTGCCTACTTCTCCACATCCTCACCAGCATTTGTTATTGTTTGTGTTTTTAATGATTACCATTCTAATTGGGGTTGGGTGAAATCTCATGATAGTTTTGATTTACATCTCTCTGATTTCTAATGATGCTGAACATTTTTTCATACACTTATTGGCCATGTGTATTTCTTCTTTTGTGAAGTGCCTATTTATTCACTTGCCCATTTTTTCAT
This sequence comes from Glis glis, assembly GCA_004027185.1. NCBI lineage: Eukaryota > Metazoa > Chordata > Mammalia > Rodentia > Gliridae > Glis > Glis glis. Next base: position 27,476 of record PVJS01018809.1, on the reverse strand, counting down.
TGGGTTGTTTGTGTTCTTAGTGGTGACTTTCTTGAGTTCTCTGTATATTCTAGATATTAGTCCTCTATCAGAGGAGTAGCTGGCAAAAATCTTCTCCCATTCTGTCAGCTCTCTCTTAAGATTTTTGATAGTTTCCTTTGCTGGGCAGAAGCTCTTCAGTTTAATGCAATTCCACATATTGATTTTCTTTTTAACGTCATGTGCCTTTGGGGCCTTGTTGAGGAAGTTTGTGCCTGTGCCTATGTGTTGAAGAGTTGGACATATGCCCTCTTCAAGCAGCTACAAGGTCTCAGGTCTAATTTCCAGGTCTTTGATCCATCTTGAATAGAATCTTGTGCAGAGTGAGAAAGTGGGGTTTATTTCCATTTTTCTGCATGTGGTTAACCAGTTTTGCCAACACCATTTGTTGAAGAGGCTTTTTTTCCAGTGTATGTTTTTGGCTCCCTTGTCAAAAATCAATTGGCTATAAGTTTGTGGATTTGTTTCTGAGTCTTCTATTCTGCTCCATTGATCTATGTGTCTGCTTTTGTGCCAATACCATCCTGTTTTTATTACTATGGCTTTGTAGTACAGTTTAAAGTCAGTTATTGTGATGGCTCCTGCATGGTTCTTGTTGCTGAGACTGACTTTGGCTATTCTGGGTTTATTGTTGTTCCAGATTAATTTAAGGACTGATTTTTCTATGTCTGTGAAGAATGACCTTGGTAATTTAATGAATATTGCATTGAATCTGTGGATCACTTTTGGAAGAATGGCCATTTTGATGATATTTATTCTGCCTTGATATATTATTCATCCAAGAGCATGGAAGGTCTTTCCATCTTCTAAGATCTTCTTTAATTTCTTTTTTCAATCTTTTATAATTTTCCTTGTAGAGGTTTTTTACATCCTTGGTTAGGTTTATTCCTAAGTATTTTATTGTTTTGGGGGATATCATGAGTGGAAATGTTTTCTGGATTTCATTTTCAGTGGATTTATGGTCGGCATATAGAAAAGCTTCTGATTTTTTAATATTGATTTTGTATTCAGACACTTTGCTGAATTTGTTGATCAGTTCTATAAGCTTTTTGGCTGAGTTTGTTGGGTATTCTTTTTTTTTTTTTTTTGAGGTACTGGGGATTGAACCCAGGGGCATTCTACCTTCAAGCTACACCCCGGCCCTATTTTTTATACTTTATTTTGAAACTGGGTCTCTCAAGGTTGTGGAGAGCCTCACTAAGTAGCTGAGGCCACCCACAAACCCGAATCCTCTGGTCTCCACCTCCCAAGCACTGGGATTACAAGCATGCACCATCGCGGCCAGCTTGTTGGGTCTTCTAAGTATAACATCATGTCATCTGCAAATAAAAATTGTTTCATTTCTTCTTTTCCTATTTGCACTCCTCTGATTTCCTTCTCTTGCCTTACTGCTCTGGCTAGAGTCTTTAGTACTATATTGAAAAGGAGTGGTGACAGCAGACATCCTTGTATTATTCCTGTTTTTAAAGGAAACTCTCATAGTTTTTCCCCATTCAACATGATGTTGGCTGTGGGCTTATTGTATATTGCCTTTATGATGTTGAGGTATGTTCCTTTTATTCCGATTCTCTGCAGTGTTGTTATCATGAATGGGTGTTGGATTTTGTCAAATGCTTTTTCAGTATCTATTGAAATGGTCATGTGATTTTTGTCTTTAGTTCTGTTTATGTGGTGGATTACATGAATTGTTTTTCATATGTTGAACCAGCCTTGCATCTCTGGGATGAACCCAACTTGGTCATGATTTATAATCTTCGTGATGTGGTTTTGAATGCGTGTTGACAGTATTTTGTTTAGAAGTTTTGCGTCTAAATTCATAGGCGATATAGGTCTGTAGTTTTGTTTTCTTGAGCTGTCTTTATTTGGTTTTGGTATCAATGTGATGTTGGCTTCATAGACTGTATTGGGAGAGTCCCGTTTCTTTCTATTTCATGGAATAGATTGAGGAGTATTGGGATTAGTTCTTAAATAAAGGTTTTATAAAATTCACCTGGGAAACCATCAGGACCTGGGTCTTTCTTTGATGGTAGGCTCTTTATCGCTGCTTCAATCTCTTTGACTGCTATTGGTCGATTTAAATTTTCTATATCTTCTTGATTCAACTTAGGAAGATTGTACATGTCTAGAAATTTGTCAATTTCTTCTAGGTTTTCCACTTTGTTGGAGTATAGTTTCTCAAAGTAGTTTCTGATAATCCTCTGAATTTCCGTGCTGTCAGTGGTAATATCACCTTTTTCATCTATTATTTTAGTAATTTGGGTTGATTCTCTCTTTCTTTTGATTAGGTTGGCTAGTGGTTTATCTGTCTTGTTCATTTTTTCAAGGAACCAGCTTTTGGTTTTGTTGATTTTTTGTATTTTTTTTTAGTCTCTACTTCATTGATTTCTGCTCTGATTTTAATAATTCCCTGTCTTCTACTGGCGTTGGGGTTAGACTTCCTGTTTTTTCAAGGACTTTGAGGTGTGTCATTAGGCTATTTATTTGGTGATTTTCTGTTCTTATGTGGGCACTAAGTGCTATGAATTTTCCTCTTAATACTGCCTTCAGGGTGTCCCAGAAATTTTGATAAGTTGTGTCTCTGTTTTTGTTTATTTCTAGGAATTTCTTAATTTCTCCCCTTATTTCTTCTCTGACCCATTCCTCATTCAGCAGTATGGTGTTCAGTTTATGAACCTCCACATGTTTATGAGGTTTCTCTGGGTCTTCTTATAGTTGATTTCTAGTTTCATTCCATTATGGTCTGAAAAGACGCAGGGAATTATGTCACATTTTTTGAACTTCCTAGTACTCACTTTGTGGCCTTGGATATGGTCTATTTTAGAGAAGGTTCCATGCGAAGCTGAAAAAAAATGAGAATTCAGCTGTAGTTGGGTGGAATATTCTGTATGTGTCTACTAGGTCCATTTGGTTTATGGTTTTCCTTAGGTCTGAGGCATCTTTACTGACCTTTAGTCTTGAAGATCGATCTAGTGGTGTGAGAGTGGTGTTGAGGTCTCCCAATATTATTGTATTGGGATCTATGTGTGATTTAATGTCACAAAGAGTTTGTTTTATGAAAGTGGTTTCTCCTATGTTTGGGGCATAAATGTTGACTAGTGTTATATCCTCTTGCTGGATAGTTCTTTTACCAGTAAGAAATGACCTTCTTTGTCTCTTTTGATAATTTTAGGTTTGAAGTCTAATTTGTCTGATATCATAGTTGCTACTCCTGCTTGTTTTCGAGTTCCGTTAGCATGGATTACATTGCTCCATCCCTTCACTTTTAGTTTTTGTGCATCTTTACTTGTATTGTGTTTCTTGCAGGCAGCATATAGATGGATTGTGATTTTTAATCCATTTTGCCACCTTATGTCTTTTGATTGGGAAGTTGAGGCCATTTATATTCAGCATGATTATTGAGAGATGAGTTTTAATTCCTAACATTTTGAATTTTAATTTCTGTTTGAGGTAGTGTTTGTTCTTTGCCTAGTTGTTTGTTTGATGGAAATCACTGTTTCTCTGGTTCTGGCATTTCCTGATTATTTCTTCTTTGGAATTAATCTCTGAGTATTTTCTCTAGTGCTGGTTCAGAAGACATAAAGTCTTTCAGTTTCTGTTTGTCATGGAAGGTTTTTATTTCCCCATCAAATTTGATAGATATCTTTGCTGGGTAGATAAATCTTAGCTGGAAGTTGTTTTCTTCCAGAGTTTGGAATATGTCGCTCCAGGCCTCCTGGTTTTCATGACTTTGGTTTGGAAGGTCGGGAGTGATTCTCATTGGTTTGCCTCTGAATGTTACTTAGCCTTTAAGATTCTCTCCTTGGCCTCCACATTAGTCAACTTGATTATTATGTGGCGTGGTGAACCTCTTCTCTGATCTTGTCCATTAGGAGTTCTATGTTTCCTGTACCTGTGTATCTACCTCTTTTTCTATGTTTGAATAATTTTCTAATATTTCTTCTCTGAAGAGATTATTGATGCCTTTGGTTTCAGCTTCTATTCCCTCTTCTGTGCCTATTATTCTTAGGTGTGCTTTTTTAAGATTGGCTAAGATCTCTTCAATATCCAATTCATGCTGTCTAATTTTTTTCTCTAAATTATATACTATGCGTTCATTTTTTGGAGAAGTAATCTTTTAAGAGTGAGATTCTATTTTCCATGTGGTCTTGTCTATCATTGATAGTCTGTATTGATGCCTTCATTTCAATTATTGCATCCTTCACTTCCTTCAGAGCTTCTTTTTGATTCCTGTTCAGGGTGTCAGATTCTTTGTTTATTTGATCCTTCATTTCTTTCAGACTCTCTCTGAATTATTTTTTTTTTTGGAAATCCTGTATCATTTCTACTATTAAAGTTCTGAATTGTCCTTCTGGCAATCTTTGCACTTCTGTGTTGGCAGGTTCTGTTGTTGTGGGGTTGTGGGAGCTCATTGTTTCTTTGCTATTCTTCCTTTTCATGATTTCAGGTTTCTTATATTTATACCTTGTTGCTTGGGTTGCTCTCTCTTTCTCCCTTTGCAGGTTTCCTATGTCTAATCTCTCTCCCTATATAGTCTCTTATTCTGGAGGCAGATAGTTGCTACTAGGTGAGCCTTAAAAGTGAATAGCCTTTACTGAATGGTTAGTCTCACTTGCTCAGTACAATGTCCATTTGCAGGCCCAATACTTGGTCTCCTTCAGTGATTGGTGTGATTCAGTGTCCTTGCCTGACACCTCTCACTACCTGTGCAGGCAAACAGTGCTATTATTACCCCTCTCACTGCAAGCGTGAGTCTCTGCATTCTCCACTTGGGCTGTCCCTATGTCTCTCTCTGTCTACACCTATGGCAGGTGTCACTGGCAGGGGCCCCAGGCTTGTGTCTCTCTTTGCCTACAGAAGCAGCGGATGTTGCTTTGACCCGATTCCATGCAAAAACAGATCTCCACGTTTTCCACAGTGAGGGCTGGGTTGGTTCATTTTTCCCCAGGTACCACAACTCTATGTCCTGTGGCAATCCCCAGGGACTCTAGAAGGATGCTGTGACCCACAGGCTGCAAATCTGTCCCACCCAAATGTCACCAGGGACTGTCTGCTTATCCACGCATCTACCATGTCCCACAGCAGACCCCACTCCCACCTCCGCCGGAGCAATCCACACAGTCTCAGACCCCGCGAGACCCTGTGGCTGCACTGGTTGGTCTCCCCCGGGGCAGCTCATTGATTTATGGTCTTGTTGAGTGCTGCTCTTAATCTCTGGGGGAGGAGGTAGGCTCAGTGACTGCCACAGGTTCTAGTCAGGCCTCTGGGCTCTGGGGACTCTGCCAAGCATGGATCAAACTGCTGCTCGCTTTTGTAGCTGATGCTCTGCAGTGCTGGTTTTACAACAGGTCCCTGGCTTTTTTGTTGGTGACCTGCAGAAGCCGTGATGCCGGTAGCCACCGGCATGGTCTGACCAAGATGGCGCCACCGCCACTTCTACCGATGCAGCAGTTCGGGTCTGTGTCGCGTGTGGAGCGGATTGCTGCTCGCCTTCCCCGCTGCTATTCTGCAGCTGCTGGATTCACAACAGCTGGCTGCCATCTCCGTTGGTCTTGTGTGGAAGCCACAATGCTGGTAGCCGCCGGCAAGGTGCTGCCAAGATGGTGCTGCTGCAGCCACTGTAGCTGCTGCTGTTTGGTGTGTTGAGTGTGGAGGAGCCGCTGCTTGCTTTCATCTCTGCTGACCTGCAGTTGCTGAACTCACAACAGGTCTCTGGCTTCTCTGCTGGCGGTGTGTGGAAGCCGCAATGCCAGCAGTGGCCAGAGCGGTCTCGTCAAGATGGCGCCACCGCCATTCCCTAGGTAAGGCACTTGGAGCTTTTTACTTTCCTCTGTTTTGTCTTCTATCTTTGATTCCATCGTGTTTCAAATTTTTCGTTGTTTAGTTCAACTTTTCGCTGCTTTTCTTCTCCTGTTGAGAAATTGCTTTCATGGTGATTGAGACCCAAGTCTCAGAGAGGTCATAACGTGGTATCTCCCTTAGTCGCCATCTTGGAACCTCAAGTGTAATTTTGCTATATAATGTAAATAAATGCTGTTTATCACATACCATTTTTCACTTGGCTAAGAGAATTTTATCATGAATGGTTGCCAAATGTTGTTAAGCCTGATGAGATACTCAAATGGAAATCAACTTTCTAAGGCTAAATCCTATATGATCGCTGCTATAGACTGAATGTTGGTACACCTCACTACAAACTCATGTGTTGAAATCCTATCCCCACAATATGTTGGTATTAGGAGTCATAAGGTATAAGGCCTTTGGTAGGCGATTAGGTCATGAGGGCAGAGTACTCCTGAATGATATTAGTGTCCTTATAATAGAGCCCCTAGAGAACTCCCTCACACCTTCTGCCATGTGAGGACATAATCAGAAGACATCTGTGAACCAGGAAGCAGGCCTTCACCTCGATCTTGGACTTCCCAGTTTCAGAATTGTGAGAAGTCAATCTCTATTGTGTATAAGCATACACTCAGTCTATGATATTCTCTTACAGTAGCTCATCAGGGTCTCAGAAACTCTTTCAGGAGATCTTCCAGGTCAAAACTATTTTTATATTAAGATATTATATGTATTTTTACTACCCTCATGAGTACAGTGTACAGTGGATTTTTAGCATCTACAAAGCATGTGAAGATGTTATCACTTTTCTGGATCATAGAATACATGCTTCTGTATTCTTTTTCTATAAAAAATTCCCAAATTAAATTTTTAATATGGTGAATACTGATAGGTATAAAGCATAGAAACAAATATGGGGGTGCTCCTCCATTGTTTTAAGAACCAGTGTCTTGAGATCAAAATGCCAACTTACCTGAGACTCAGTTCCCTTCAGGTATAATAATCTTATCTTTATGTGAAGAGGAAATATGATAATGCATCTTAGATCAGGCATAGTAGTAGCAGAAAACATGGCTCAACAATAATTTGTCTTTGGAATGATACACAGAAAGTGATAAAACAATAATTTGTGTTATCAGTGGTGAGAACTGGATGACTGGGGCAGGGGAAGGCCAGGAGCTTCTCATGGTATACTTTCAGAAGGCCCAATTTATCAAAAGTAATAATTTAATTAAATTTTTTTTTACGGTACTGGGGATTTAACCCAGGGACATTTTACCTCCGAGCTACATCCCCAGCCCTATTTTTTAATCTTTATTTTGAAACAGGGTCTCACTAAGTTGTGGAGGCCTCACTAAGTAGCTGAGGCTGGCCGCTAACCCGGATCCTCTGGTCTCAGCCTCCCAAGTACTGGGATTACAAGCGTGTGCCACCATGACCGGCTAAAAACTTTAAAAATTAAAAATAATTACCTTAATCCTCATAAATGCAGACCTGGTAGTTTATATGTCATTTCATTTTTAGGAAGCATTGTTGGAAATTTATCTCTGCAAAGAGCGAGGCATACAATGAGGGTACCTCTGGGTATTAAGTAGTACTTTGCTGTAGATGCTACAGCCAACTCCAAGTAAATTCACCAAGGCCTAAGCATGACCATACCAGCTTGCCACACAGATATTTCCAGCTAGCCTGCTTTCCATATGCAATATGAGAAGGAAGCCCTGATTTTAAAAAACAATATACCTTTCTCTTGGGCATCATCAACCTCTACCTCATTCTTACAGAATTCTGACCAATATACAACTATGCTCTGGTGTTTCCCATTTCTTGAAGTGTGATGCCATAGGTCCCTCTAGCTACCATCCCCTATCCCTGTTCTCCCTTGCAGCTTAAACTTCTGAAATGAGTTCTGTTAATAGCCACTATTTTGCTGGGCGTGGTGGCCCACATCTGTAATCCCAGTACTTGGGAGGCTGAGACAGGAGGATCTTACATTTGAAGCCAGCCTCAGCAACTTAGCAAGGCTCTCAGAAACTCAGCAAGACCCTGTTTCCAAATAAAATAGTGCTGGGGGTGTAGCTCAGAAGTAGAATGCCCCTGGGTTCAATCCCCAGCACCACACACACACACACACACACACAAAAACCCACTTTTTCTACTTTCATATATCTGGTTCTGTCTTCCACCCTTCCAGTCAGGGTTCTGTCCCTATCACTCTGCTAAAAGGTTATATGAAGACCACTTGCCACCAATACCAAAGGTCTTTCCATGCACACCTTGCTTAACATTTCAGCATCATTGGACACTGCCAACCACACCTGCTTTCACGAATACTCACTGCTATTGGTTTTTATGATATCACACTCTGCTGGTCGTCTTTCTGCCTTGCTGGCCTTAGCGTTGTCTCCCTTACTCACTTCTCTTCTGCTGCCCTGCTCAGCCTCATCCTGCTTCCATTCCTGAGTTAGGGTCCTGAGCATTCTCCTCTATCCAACCTGCACTCTCTCCTTAGACTCTTTGTGGACTCTCCCCTTAGACTCACTCTATACTCTCCTCTTCACCCCTTCCCTGCAGTCTAAATTCCATCAGCATTCATTGCTAGCCACATATTTTTTGAGCACTCACCCTATAGCAGCCAGAATTAGAGGCATTGAGGGCATAGCAGACAATAGCAGAGACAGGTGTCTTCCCCAGTAGAACTTCCATTCTAGTGAAGAGAGATGGACAAGGAGTAATACTCAAAATAAACATATATGATATGTTGGAAAGTGGTGAGTGCTTTGGAAAAAATAAAGCAAGGTAAAGGGCATAAAAAATGGGAAGACATAAAGAGGGAAATGAGCAGGTAGCTGTTTTTAATATGACTGGCTCATTGAAACAATGAGCTCAAGTTACGCATCCAGGCCTGTGGGTAACATAAGTTTCAGGCAGAGGAAAGGGCCAGGGCTGAGGCCTCAAGGCAGGAACTTATTTGGTGTGTCTGAGGAACAGTAGTGAGACCAGCATGACTGCAGTGGAGTTTGCATGGGGAAAAGGAGAGGAGATGATGTCAAAGGGAAATAGGAGAGTGGGTGGGAAGAACAGGTTTTTACTGTGAATGACATGAGGAGCCACTATAGGGTTTTGAGCCAAGGAGTGGCATGACCTATAAAAAGACACTCCAGCTGCTTAGTAGAGAGAGGCTCCAGGTTAAAAATAGGGAGACCAGTTAAGGGACTATTACAGTGGTGTAAATAGAAGAGAGTGGCTTGACTCAGGCTGGTAGCAGTAGATGTGATGAGAACCTGAAAGGATACTGGATGTATTTTGATGTTAAATAAATCTAACACAATTCTCTAATGACTAGAGGTAGATGTGAGAGAGAGCATGAATACAAAGTTTTTGGCATAATCAACTGAAAGGATGGAGTTGTCATAAAATGAAAAAAATTTTTTTTGAAGACTGCAGGTAAAGCAGCTATGTTTGGAACATCTGACACAATCAAGGAAACCAGACACTGGGCTTGGGGAAAAGGAACTTATAAGAATAAGTATCATATCACTGCTCTCTGGACTTTAGCAAAAACCTAGTAATGTCTCCCACTCCCTCTCTTAACCTTTTTAATGAACTGGATCATGAACCCCCAGAACTCATGTGTTGAAGCCCTAACTCTCATTGTGACTATACTTGGAGACAGGGCCGCTCAGGAGGTGATGGAGGTTAAATAAGGCCATAAGGGAAGGGCCCTGATGCAGTAGAACTGGTGTCAATATAAGAGGAGGAAGAGCCACCAGATACCTCTCTTCATCTCTGAACATACGCAGAGAAGAGGCCATGTGAGGACACAGTGAGAAAGCAACCACCTGCAAGTCAGGCAGAAAGAACTCCAGAAACCAACCCTGACATACCTTCATATTGGACTTCTAGCGTCCAGAACTATAAGAAAATACGTTTTTTAAGCCAAGACTAAAATACGTTTTTTAGTCTGTGGCATTTCGTTATGGCAGCCTGAGCAGACTAATACCTCTACCTACATATGTTCTTCACAAAGCAATTAGAATGCTCTTTATAACCCAAATAGAATGATGTCACTCCCTTGCTTAAAGGTCTTTCATAATTTCCCATCAGACCCAAGTCTTTATCTTGACCTACAGGATTCACAAAATCTGGCTCCTTCTCATCATTTTTACTTTATCTCATCCATTCTCCTTCTTACTCTGGGATGTCAGCCACACTATCTCCTTCCTGTCAACAAGATTCCAAGTTTGAGGTAGCATGGTGGTGACATACCTGTAATCCCAGTACTCAGGAGGCTGAGACAGAAGGATCACAGGCCAGCCTCAGCAACTTAGCAAGATCCTGTTTCAAAATTTAATAAATAAATAGGGCTAGGGGTGTAGGGGTATAGTTCAGAATTAGAACACCTCTGGGTTCAATCCCTAGTACTACACACACACACACACACACACACACACACACACACACACACAAAAGAGACCAAGTTTGTTCCCACCTAAGACCTTCAAGCTCTTCCTTTTACCTAAAAGTTTACCCCCTGATTCTTCATATAGATGACTGCTTCTGCACTCTTTCTTAAATGTAACTTCTTCAGGGATCTTCCTTTCCCACTCCCTCTTCCCTAGCCCCTAAGTCCAAACACCAATTGGTACATCACTGCACTTATTCTCTTCATAATTTACCACAATCTATCTCTCTATTTCTCTCTCTCTCTCTCTCTCTCTCTCTCTCTCTCTCTCTCCTGTGCACACATGTGTTTTCTTATACATTTTCCATTTTCCCTCATTATAGTGTAAAACTCAGTAGGGTAGTGTCCTTAACTCTTGTGATTTCTGCTGTACCCCCCGAGTTTAGGAAGGCACCCAGTACATAGAAAGCCTCAGTAAATGTGTGTTTACTCATGGATTAAAGAAATACAACACTGTGGCTGGAATACTTTGACATGTATTTTTAGTGCAGTTTTGCTAATATTTCCATAAAATAGACTATCAGAGTGGAATTGCTGGGTCACAGACTATGCACATTTTTAATTTTGATAGATCAGAAGTACTGCTTTTTAATATTTAGTGTGACTGATTTGCCACTTTAAAATTTAATTATCACAAATTTAATTTTCCGTCTTCCCTTTTGAAAAATGAGCCACTTTAAAACCATTCTTTTCTTCCCCCAATGTTAATATGGTAACCAAGGCATTAGCATTTCATGTATATATACTTTTATTGGTGCATTATAGTCTCACATAATAATGTAAATCATAGTGATAGTGACATGCATGCACACAGCACTTGGTGAGCTTTCCCCCAGCTCCCTCTCCATCCCCCCCTTCCCATACAGGGTACTGACATTGACATTGGTATTCTCACATGTGTACATTATGTCAATGGAAGTCAGTCCTTCATTGATCCTCCCTCTCCCCCCTCCCCTTCCCCTAGACCACCTCCCTGGCTCCTCTGAAGTCCCTCCTCCATTAACTGAAACCCCTCTGGTATCCTGATTGCTCCCTACCATCTACATATTAGAGAAAACATATGACCCTTCACCTTCTGTGACTGGTTAATCTCAGCCTTAACACAATGTTCTCCAGGTCCATCCATTTTCCTGCAAATGACATTATTTTGTTCTTATTGATTGCTGAGTAGAATTCCATTGTGTGTATATCCCACAATTTTGTAATCCATTCGTCTGTTGATGGACACTTATGTTGGTTCCATAATTTGATTATTGTGAATTGTGCTGCTATGAAAATGTATATACATATATTAATGAAATTCTCTGATTTCAGTCCCTTTGGAAAGATGCCCAGGAGTGGCATAGCTGGATCATATGGTGGGGTGGATCCATTCCCAATTTTCTGAGGAATGTTTACACTGATCTCCATAGTGAATGAACTATTTTTCAAGCCCACCAACAGTATAGAAGAATTCCAATTTACCCACATCCTTGCCAGCATTTTTTTTGTCTTCTTGATAATTGCCATTCTAATTGGGGTTAGATGGAATGTCAGTGTAATTTTGATTTACCTCACCCTGATAACTAATGATGTTGAACATTTTTTCATATATTTATTAGCCATTTGTATCTCTTCTTTTGTGAAGTTTCTATTTAGTTCAATTGCCCATTTCTTGATTGGGTTCTTTTTTTAGCATAAAGTCTTTTAAGTTCTTTGTATATTCTAGATATTAGCCCTCTATCAGAGGGATAGCTGGCAAAGATCTTCTCCCATTCTGTAGGCTTTCTCTTTAGACTTTTGATGATTTCCTTTAATGATCAGAAACGTTTTAGTTTAATGTCATCCCATTTATTAATTCTTGTTTTAATTTATGGAGCTTTTGGAGTCTTGTTGAGGAAGTTTCTTCCTGTGCCTCTATGTTGGAGTGTTGGACCTATTACCCTCCTCTAGTAGCTTCAAAGTCTCTGGTCTAATTTCCTTGTCATTGATTCATATTGAGTTGACTCCTGTGCAGGGTGAAAGGTAAGGATTTAATTCTATTTTCTACAAAAGGATAACCAGTTTTCCCAACACCATTTGATGAAAAGGCTGTGTTTGGCACCTTTGTTGAAAATCAATTGGCTCTAAGTGTGTGGATTTGTCTCTGTATCTTCTATTCTGTTCCATTGGTCTGTGTGTCTGTTTTTGTGCCACTATCATGCTGTTTTTATTACTATAGTTCTGTAGTATAATTTGAAGTCAGGAATTGTGATACCTCCTGCATGGTTCTTTTTGCTGAGAATCTCTTTGGCTATTCAGAGTCTTTTGTTTCTCCATATGAAATTTAAGACTGATTTTCCTAGGCCTGTGAAGAATGACATTGGTATTGGATTGCATTGACTCCTTAGATCACTTTTAGTAGAATGGCCATTTTGATAATATTTATTCTGCCTATCCAAGAGCAAGGGAGATCTTTCCATCTTCTAAGATTTTCTTCAATTTCTTTCCTTAGTGTTTTATATATAATTTTCATTGTAGAGGTCTTTTACCTCCTTAGTTAGGTTTATTTCTATGTATTTTATTGGTTTTGAGGTTATTGTGAATGGAACTGTTTTCTGGATTTCTTTTTCAGTGGATTAATAGTTGGCATATAGAAAAGCTACTGATTTTTTAATTGATTTTGTAGCTTGCTACTTTGCTGAATTAGTTAATCAGTTCTAGAAGTCTTTTGGTTGAGTTTTTTGGATCTTCTAAGTATAGGATCATGTCATTTTCAAATAGAGATATTATCATTTCTTATTTTCCTATTTGAATACCTTTGATATCCTTCTCTTGTCCTATAACTCTGGCAAGAATCTTGATGACTACATTGAGAAGGAGTGGTGATAGTGGGCATCCTTGCCTTGTTCCTGATTTTAAAGGGAATTCCCGCAGTTTTTCCCCATTCAATATGATGTTGGCTTTGGGTTTATTGTATATTGCTTTAATGATATTGAGGTAAGTTCCTTCTATTCCTATTTTCTGCAGTGTTTTTTTAACATGAATGGGTGTTGAATTTTGTCAAAGGCTTTTTCAGCATCTATTGAGATGATAACTGACTTTTGTCCTTAGTTCTACTTATGTGGTGAATAACATGTATTGATTTGCATATATTGAACCAGCCTTCCATCCCTCAGATGAAACCAACTTGGTCATGGTGTACAATTTTCTTGCTGTGGTTTTGAATGTGCATGGCTAATGTTTTGTTTAGAATTTTTGCATCTATGTTCATCAATGATATTGGTCTGTAATTTTCTTTCCTCAAGGGATCGTTATTTGGTTTGGGTATTAAGGTGATACTGGACTCATAGCAGGAGTTTGGAAGTATTCATCTCTTTAAATTTCAAGGAAAAACTTGTGAAATATTGGGATTATTTCTTCTGTAAAGGTTTTATATAGTTCTGCTGGGAATCTGTCTAGACGTGGGCTTTTCTTTGATGGAAGGCTTTTCCTTGTTGTTTCTATGTCTCTGCTTGGTCAGTTTAGATTTTCTATATCTTCTTTGTTCAATTTAGGTAGGTTGTATGTGTCTAGAAATCTGTTGATTTCTTCTATGTTTTCCAGTTTCAAAATAGTTTCTGATTATCCTCTGGATTTCCCCACTGTTTGTGGTGATATCTACTTTTTAATTTCTGATTTTCATAATTTGGGTTGATTCTCTTTCTTTTGTTTAGGTTGGCTAAGAGTTTGTCAATCTTGTTAATCTTTTAAGATGAGATCGGGTGCGTTCAGGGTGGTATGGCCGTAGACGTGGGTTTGTTAATCTTTTCAAAGAATCAGCTTTTTGTTTTATCTTTTGTATTGTTATTTGTTGTCTATTTCATTGATTTCCCCTTTGATTTTAATTATCTCCTTCCCTCTACTGGCTTTGGGATTAGACTGTTTCTGTTTTTCCAGGTACTTGAGGTATGTAATTAGGTTGTTTATTTGGTGACTTTATGTTTTTCTTATGTAGGCACTCTGTGCTATAAATTTTCCTCTTAAAACCACCTTCACAATGTCCCATATATTTTGGTATGTCGTGTCTCTATTTTTGTTTCATTCCAGGAATTTTTTTATTTCTTCCTGTATTTCTTCTCTGATCCAATCCTCATTCAAAAGTGTATCATTCAGTCTCAATGTATTTACGTAATTTCTTTTAGTCTTCCTGTTGTTTATTTCTCCTTTCATTCCATTATGATCTGAAAAGATGCAAAGAATTATATTATATTTTTTCAATTTGCTCATACGTGCTTTATGGCCCAGAATGTGGTCTATTTTGGAGAAGGTTCCATGAGCAGCTGAGAACAATGTGTACTCAGCTGTTGTTGGTTGGAATATTCTGTATATGTCTATTGGGTCCATTTGGCTTATAGTGTTCTTTAGGTCTGAAGAGTCTTTACTCATCTTTTGCCTGGAAGAGCAATCTAGTGGTGTGAGTGGCGAGTTGAGGTCTCCCAATATTATTGTGTTTGGGTCTATTTGAGATCTAATGTCTCAAAGAGTTTGTTTTATAAAAGGAGGTGCACCCATATTTGGGGCATAAATGTTTACCACCATTACATCTTCATGTTGGATTGTTCCTGTTATTAATAAGAAGTGACCCATTTTGTCTCCTCTTATATGTTTTAGCTTATTAAAGTCTGCTTTGTCAAATATGAACATTGTTACCTCTGCTTATTTTTAGTCTCCATTTGCATGATATTTCTCTTTCCATCCTTTCACCTTTAGCCTATGGGTATCTTTGCCTGTAAGGTGAGTTTCTTGAAAGCAGCATATAGTTGGATTATGTTTGTTGGTCCACACTGTCAGTCTATGCCTTTTAATGGGGGAGTTTAGACCTTTGACATTGTGTTATTATTGAGAGATGATTTTTGTTTCCTGTCAGTTTGAGTTATATTTTTTGTTTGATACAATATTATTTCTCCTTCACTTGGTTGCCCATCTGCTGGAATTTCCTTCTCCTCTGGTTCTGGTATTTGCTTCTTTTTTCTTTGTGTTTTATTTCTTTAAGTATTTTCTCTAGTGCTTGCTTGGTAGTCATGAATTCTTTTAGTTTCTGTTTGTCTTGGAAGGCTTTTATTTCTCCATCAATTTTTAATAATATCTTTGCTGAATATAGCAGTCTTGGTTGGAAGTTGTTTTTTTTGGGGGGCGGTCTGGGGGTATATCATACCAGCTCCTCTGTATTTCATGACTTTGGTTGAGAAGTCTAGAATGATTTTTATTGTCTAGCCTCTGAATATAATCCATTCTTTTTTTGTTTTGTTTTTTTGCGGTACCGGGGATTGAACGCAGGGGCATTCTACCTCCGCGCTATGCCCCTGGCCCTATTTTTTTATACTTTATTTTGAAACCGGGTCTCACGGAGTTGCGGAGGGCCTCACTAAGGAGAGAGAGAGACAGAGAGAGAGAGACAGCAAGAGAGCTGAGACTGGCCGTGAACCCGGATCCTCTGGTCTCCACCTCCCAAAGTACTGGGATTACAAGCGTGCGCCACCATGCCCGGCCTAATCCATTCTTTTGATATTGATGCTTTTGAGATTCTTCTTTGGCCTCTATGTTAGTCATTTTGATTATATGTGGAAGGGGGAAGTTCTTCTTTGATCTTGTCTTGCTGATGTTCTGAATGTCTCCTGTACACAGATGTCCAAGTATTTTTCTATATTTGGTAAGTTCTTTGCTATTATTTCTCTGAAGAGGTTTCTGATACCCTTAATTTGTGCTTCTAGTTCCCTATTCAATGCCATTATCCATATGTTAGGTCATTTCATATTATCCATATTTCTTGGATGTTCTGGTTGATTTGTTGTATTGTCTTCTCTATATTGTTGACTGTGTGGTCAGTTTTGAATGAGCGTCTTCCAAGAGTGAGACTCTGTTTCCCATGTGGTCTAGCCTGCCAGATATGGTTTCTGTTGAGGTCTTAAATTCATTTATTGACTCCTTCATTTCACTCAAAGCCTCTTTTTGTTTCTTACTTAGGGCCTCAACTTCTCTATTCATATATTGTTTAATTTCCTATACACTTTCTCTGATTTCATCTCTGAAACCTTTGATCATAATAAAATCATAATTCTGAATTCTCCTTCTGGCATTTCCTGCAGCTCAATATTGGTTTTCTTCCTTTTTGTTGAATTGTGAAAGTTTATTGTTTCCTCATTGGTCTTCATTTTCATGTTTTCAGAGTTCTCAGAATTGTTTTTCTATTGTCTTGACATCCTCTTCCTCTTTGTTTGAGAGTCCTGTGTCTATTTGCGATTCCTTTATAATAAGGCCTATGCTGGGGGTATATATTTGCCTCTGTGAATCTGTATCATATAATTAAACTGTTGAGTTTGTCCCCCAGAGCCTCTTTAACAAGATATAGTTCTTAGTGCAGGAAAACAGAAGTCTCTGGTTGGATGCAGGTCACCATGCTCTCCAGGCCCAAATTCTGTAGGGCCAGAGAATATGATGTTCTTTTTTGAGCCTGCAGCTTGCTGGTTGGGATTTAATGTCCCATAGACACCGCTGCTGCTCTGCTGATTGTGAACCCATGAAACTCTCCAGAGCGCTGACCTCCGCCCTCTGTGGCCATGGGTCTAAACTCAGTAGGGCCAGAGATTACTATGTTCTGAGCTTGTGGCCTGGCTGGCTGAGCTTTGATGGCCCAGAGACACCACTGCTGATCTGCTGGTTGTGATCATGTAGAATTCTATCAGTCACTGGCATACATGCATGCCAGGCCCAAATTCTGCTGGTAGAGAGTGTTGAGTTCCAGCCTGTAGCTGTGATCACGTGAACCTCTGCCAGCCCCTGGCTTCCCTGCTTTCAGGGCCCAAGTGCTAGCAGGGAGAGATTGAACTGTTCTGAACCTGGGGTTTGAATGGCTCAGTTATTTAGCCCCAGGGACACTACTGCTGCTTTGAGCAGCTGTGATCATGCTAGACCTTGCTGGCCTCTGCTCTTAGTGCTTGTAGTGCCCAAACACTGCCAGGCATGAGTTAATAGCCTTCCGAGCCTGCAGCATGGTTGGCTGCACTATTTCACCCCACAGACACCATGGCTGGCAGTCCCATGGTGATTGCTGGAGGCCCTACACAGGTGTGGCAAACTGCCAACCCTAGCTCCTTCCTGCCTGAATGTCCCTAGGGTCTGTCTTCCAAATCACATTTCTGTTATGTCCAACTGTAGCCCCTGCCCCCACCTCCACAGGGGTGATATGCAAACTCACGGACCCAGTGGCCCTGTTCATTGCCACACAAGTCCCTGTGGCTGTGCAGGGCAGGCTCCCACTGGGGTTATTTGTTAACTCACAGTCTTGACGAGTACCACTGGGGTCCCTGCAGGTAAAGATGAGTTCAGCTACAGGATTTCGCTGCATGGTCTGGCTGGGCAGTCTGGGGAGTCAAGTCTTGAGGTATTTGAGTGTGAAGAGAAGAGAAGAGTATAATTGCTTTTTTTTTCATAGTTTTCTTCAGTCACTGGCTCAGCACAGTTCTGACTGCTTTTCTTCCCTTTCCAAGAAGCAGTCTTCCTGCTGGTTGAGTTCTGAGTCTCTGAGCATCTAAGATACACTGTCTCCCTCTATTCTGCCATCTTTAATCTCATTAGCATTCATTTCAAAAGGGCTCTGACTTTTGCTTTATTGATTAAATTGGTACAGCCAATTTGCCTATAAAGAAAACATCTGTGAGCAGGTTCTTCTTTGTGCATTCACCCTCTATTATAAAATAAATGATGTACTCCACTGAGAAGGGAAAATACCCTCCCCCCTTTTCACCTATCATTCTTCTTTTCTGAGTGTAGATATTTGTTCAATAAGGGCATTAAAATGCACACAGCACTATCACATGAATATTCCAAGCCTAACATTTTAAGCCTGAAATTACACTTGTTATAGCAAAGGGCCCCCTGACTAATCAACTACGATCATATATGTCACAGTTATCTTAAAAGAGGATATGCACTTATACTTCCTTGAAATCTTTGAAATTAACTTCCATAACATTAGTTAGACTCCAGAGCAAGGAATGTTCTAACACCTGTGTGTTCCTTTGAGCTAACCTCATTCTGTCTTCCAGTCATCAGTGGTATCCCTAACATTTTCAAGGGCCTCATAGCTCCTAGGTCTGTACAAGGGGCCAGGACAAGGATGCAGTGGCTCCACATGAACATGTCCCCACTCTCAGGAAAAACACAGCTCAGTTGCATGTTCTTCTGATAAGTGGGTCAGGACAGAGGAAAGTTTAACTGGTTTTAATTCAGTTCAGTTGTTGTAATCCCCACACCTACTTTCTTTTATATCAAAAGAAAGCCTGTTTCTAAAAATCAACTACAATTTTTGAAATTAAACTAACATTCAGTAAAGATTTTGAAAAACCTTATTCCTAAGAAAATCCTCTCACTGGGTGTGGTGGTGCATGCCTGTAATCCCAGTACTTGGAAGGCTGAAACAGACAGATTGCAGGTTTAAGATCAGTCTCAACAATTTAGAGAGACTCTCATCAATATAGCAATCTAGCAAGACCCTGTTTCAAAATAATATATATATATATATATATGAAGGGCTGGGGCTTTGGCTTGGAGGTAAAATGCCTCTGGGTTCTACCCCTGGTACCATAAAAACAAACAAACAAAAACTTTCTTATTACTTTGTAAAAATAGCAAGCTATATTTACTGGCTGGATAAAAATTAAAAGAATGAATCTATTCTCAGAGGATTTATTATTTCATTAGTCACTGACCATGATCTACACCACAATAGAGAAAATTTTAAATTTCTCCCATTATTCCTTTAAATTGTATTGGGAGGCTCTTAAAATGTTTTGCCTGGTGCCTCTCGTGTTTCCTAACAAACATAGTCCAAAAATATTAGGGTGATATTCGCAGCCCTCTCCAATCCTGCCACCAATACCTTCCCAACCGTAATCCTCACTGTTCCTCTATACCCACCACACTTCAGCTATGTTAAACTGCTAACTCTTTCCGAAACTGATTCTGCACCTTTCTTCCTTCTCTTCTTTCATGCAATCCCTCACCTGTTTTTGTCTGCTCAAAGTCCACATCTTTACTGGTCTGAATCAAATGCTACTTCTAAATTAAGTCTTCCCTAAATGGCTTTCCTGCTCCCTTCTGAATTCAAAGTATGTCCTCAATGTTTTCCTGGCACTTACATAGAGTACTGCCATGCTCTGAATTGTGTGTATCACTGTACATTATTGATCTGTTTCTATTAGGTTATAAACTCCTTAGAGTCAAGAGCCTGTACTTTCCCTCAGTCTTCTTAATATACTTTTATTGATGCATTATAATTACACATAATAGTGAAATTCAAAGTGATACATTCATACATGCACACATTCCCTGGTGTATTTTCATCCATATCCCCCTCCTTCCTTCCCATACATGCTAGTAAGATTGGAAGTGATACCTTCATATATGGACATAACATTATTTGAACTATTTCCTTCCTCAATCCTACTTTTCCTCCTCCCCACCTCCTGTTCCCCAATCCCCTTCCATTATTCTATTGGTCTCTCTCCTCATTTGACTGAAGTCTCTTTTGTTTCCTATTTTCTCTCTAGTTTCCACATATGAGAGAAAACATCTAACCCTTGACTTTCTGAGACTGGCTGATCTCACTTAGCATAATAATATCTAGATTGTTCTTTATAACTGAATAAAATTCCATTGTGTGTATATACCACATTTTCTTTATCCATTCATCTGTTGACTGACACCTAGATTGGTTCCATAATTTGGCTTTGTGAATTGTGCTGCTATAAACATAGATGGGCATCTATCACTTTGGTATTCGATGATCCAAATGTTTAAAGAATTGAATGGAGCTGCAGACCAGCAACACTGTTTTTCCCCTGACAGTTTAGGCCATTCCATCATACCCTCAATGACACTGCCTATCATATAACACACTTTTCAGGAATATGAAAAACTGGGCCATGAACCTAAAGGGTTTTTGTTTTCCTTTATTGTATTGTGAGTTGATCTTTGATTCTGGAGTAAATCTGCATAGATGTGTGTTACCATCAATAAATGTCTTCTTTGTCCCACCAGCTTAGAGATATGTAGACAGAGAAAGTGTTGGTAAAGTAAGTATGTGTGTGGAATCGGTGAAAATGTTCTGCTGATGTTAACATTTTGCAGTCTTGGAAGTCTCATGCTTAGCTAACCATGCATAAATATTCAAGTTTGGTATTTGGCTAATGGGTAATAAGGAGATCATTTCTTTATAAAGACTGATTTGATTTTTGCAAAATAAGTACTAGATATAGATTTATCAACCTCTGAGGAACTTTATAAATGGAAAAGGAAAATGGCTCTACAGAATCCATGCCTGAAATTATCTGGGTTTTAGGAATCTAGAAAAATATTTTGTGTTGATTTGCCAGCATTACAATGTATAAAAGTCACTCAATTAACTGGATGCACCCCATTCAAATTTGTGTTTTTTAAGTAATGGTGAATAGTAGCTAGAACTACTTTTCATGTTTTATTTGTAATCTAAACCAGAAACTCTGGCTTTTGCCTATATTCCTTTATGTTATCATAATGACAAGTTATCATATAACTTATGATAAAGTATCTGAGTGGTTGACATATTTAAGTCTAGATTGCTCTGAAGATGTCTTTGTGCAAAAAGGCAGATTTCAATGTCCCTTAATCTCTGGACTTGGTGTTTATGATAACTAAGGAGGTAAAGGAACCCTACCGGCTGGTCAGAATTTACAAGCCAAAGCTCATCCATTTTAGGATGAGGAGCCCAGGGTGGGGGATACTGGTAAATAAAAGGCAAAGGCAAAAGAAATCCCATTGGCTTAGAATGAAGCGGTTGGTGACCAAGAAGATCAGCCCTTTCCAAAGTGTAATAAGCTCACATAATACTCTGTTGATGAACACAGTAGTGCCTATGCTTCTATTTTGGTTCATACCTGAGAGCAGGGTAAAAAGACTCCTAAGGACTACAATAAGTGGGTTTAGTGAAAATGCACCACAAAGACCAGAGGGAAAGCTCTGGAAACTGCTGGATCATCAGATCAATAGACTCAAAGATGACTAAGTTAGGTAGCTTTATGCAGTTTAAACATTTGTGCAGGGAGATCCCCATGCAGCCTTTTATTGACAGCTACAGATCAATGGTAATTTTTGATCATTTTCAACCTACATAAACCTATTGACCCCATGGCCACCTTTGGGGCACTTCAAGTCGTCAAAAATAATCAGAGGAGATGGTGTAAAATTGTCATACTGCTGAAGACTCCAAGTAGTTTCGTGTGTCCCCAGGAGCAGAGTTGAGAGGTTAAATTGTAGTTCAAATTGCCAGCAGAACCTCGACTGGCAGAGTGTTCCAGAGAGTCTGGTCTTTATGCCTCATAAAAAGATGTACTGATTTGTATCCCAACTCTGACCCTCATGCAGATAAGTTAAAAAAGAGGCAAAATCCCATTGGAAATCTTAGTGGGGAAAGGATTATCTCTAGTAAAATATTTTCTCCTGTTTTCCTTTATTGAGTCATTCTAGTCATCTGCTGCCTAATGAAAGTAGTTAATATGCACTAGATTTTACACATGTGAATAGGATGTGGATGTAGACACAGAATGAAGGACAGAAGGAACACAAAGGCAAGTTGGTAGACCGGAAGCCAGAGATAACAAAGAATGTAGTGCAATGGAATCAGGAGGAGGGAAGTATGAGGGGAACGAAAGGGGAAGGAAGGAGGAAGAGTTTTGAATTCAGATGTCTCCAAAGAAGAGAAGGAGTGAGGGAAGAAGAGAGCCATGAAACAAAGGGAAAAGGGAGAGAAGGGGAAGGAGAAAGGCAGGGCATCGGAACAATTGTTAATGGTGGCTTTTCCTAGTCCGCAAGACAGAATGCCACATCTCCAAAGAAAGGAATTGAATCCAAAACATTTGAGGTCCACAGTGCTCAAGAAAAAAAAATTGAATTTAAGGAAAATAACAAGTAACAGAACAAATGAATAAGACACAACCCGAATAAGAGGAAACTGCATCCAAATTCTGCCACAGTATTATACAATAGTGAACTTTGGTTGTTGGATATCCATTCCGGAAAGAAAAATATAGATAATTTAAAAATGTGAATGAATAAATTGGTAAGGATTGTTTTGCCATTTTTTAATTTTCTTTCATTTTTCTTTTTCATGTGGCCTTTAGTAGGACCATTATTAGTTAATATGCCATTCGTATGACAGTATAGCTATTTAGGGTGCATGCATGCGTGTTAGTAGCTCCTCGGAAGTAGCAGATTAATATGAGAACTTGTCCTCAGTATAATTTCATGATCCAGAAATTCTCCATTGCATCCCAATATGGGATTTCATCTATTTTTTAAAGATAAATATAGACTGGATTAAGCGAAACAACTGTTGTGATCACCTTTTGTGGGGCCATACCTGTAAACGTTTTCTGTGCTAGGCTTCAACTTGAGACATACAGGTCATGTTTCACATTAAATGGTGGAGATTTTGAGGCCACGGTGTTTGGAATACTTCTGCTTTCAAGGATCTGAGCCATAAATGTTTATTAAAAGAATCTATAATGAAATCAGTTTTGTTATTTTTTTAATGGTTGCCTGGAGTGTGTTGGATGACTGAATGCTGGTTGTTAATCACTAACGATTCATGTTAGCAAAAGTGTTTGATAGTATTGCCATCTAGGGGCCGAATGGAATTCTCAGCTCTGAAATAAACTGTAATGGAGCAGGTGCTGCTATTGACAATATACATATGTTTTTGCTTTATGGCCCACATGCTTTTCATGTTTCTTATGACAAAAGCTATCGCTAAGTGTCCCCCAACAGCCTACCTTTTTTATATAATCTGTTAGAGGTGATTACAATTTCCTTTGGAGCTTATGCTTTTTTTTTGGCATGTATTACTGAAT
Source organism: Glis glis (assembly GCA_004027185.1). Taxonomy (NCBI): domain Eukaryota; kingdom Metazoa; phylum Chordata; class Mammalia; order Rodentia; family Gliridae; genus Glis; species Glis glis. The sequence continues at coordinate 4,271 of PVJS01018809.1, read as the reverse complement.
GTTCTGAACAAAGAATTATTCTTTTTTGCATTATTAATCTTGCCCATGTTTGCCCTATTTCCACAGAAAAGGAATCATTTATCAGAAAAGAATGTTTGTAATCAGGACTTGTAGCATCTTCAGATTTAATATTCATTATGGTCATTCTAGTTCTGTGCTCTATTTATCTAAAAGACCAATCCAATGTTGTGGAGAAATAAGTTTTTAAATATTTATGGTCTAACTTTTAATATTTTAAAAAAGAGAAATTAGTATTTCTGTAAAATTTGTTTCAGAGTCTGGTCGCTTAGCAAATGTTTAAATATTAAAAGATTTCAAGAGGTTAGCGTGTAATATCATAATGGGACTTATTGAAATAGGAAAATTGACTTTACAAGTTTTTTGATACCTAAAGGAAATTGTATTTTATCTGCCTGTGTTTAACACATAATAAGAAACCTTAACACAGTTAGAACTTATAACCACGAATGTGAGAAAAAGAGTATTGAAAATTGTTTCTATAGTGTTTTGGTTTTTGTCTAAAAAAAACCAGTTTATTTGGAAAAGGACTCAGTTTGATTTTGTCACCTTGCTTTAGATTTTATCTAAAGTTTGGATATTCCTAAATTAAGCATTTACTTACATATAACTGTGTCTGATATTCTTGGGTACCTAGTCTCAGAAATAATATCCTCTTCCCCACCTCACATTCCTCCTCCCTTACCCACCAAGAAAAGGAGACAATTGAAGACTGTCTGTCACATTTAAACATCCAATAAACCAAAGCTGACCATACACGTCATTAAACATAAAGATCTTACTAACCCAGTCAAAATATCCTGATTATTCACATCCAGTGGGTATGGTACACAACAGAAAATACCAACGTGTGTGTGTGTGTTTACCTACATGCACATTACTATCCAACTTGCAGACATAATCCCAGCTTAAACAGACATATCCATCCTGTCCAGATGTAGAAAGAGCACCCCAGGGCCTTTCAAAACATTAAGATTCTTAGCTCCATTTTAGTTATGCAAAATATGTTAAATGTTTCTCTCTAAGCAGGAAAAAAAAAAACCTAATTCTGCTACCCCTTTTTTCTTTTCTTTTAAATAAACAAATACGTAATTGTTGAAGCTGAGTTAACTACTTTAGGTAGGTTTCATGGTTTTAGTTATGGTGCTTTTAACAAATGAGAACATTTTCATATTCATATTAATAGCAGACCTCTCTAAGGGTGTTTCTACATTTATATTTCAATGAGCTTGTTGCTGTTTTCTTGTGTGTTTTTGCTTTTTGGAATTTGTTAGATATAAATACATACCAAGAGAATAGAAAAGGGATATTGGGGAGATGGCGAGGGTCTTAAGTATAAACAAATAGCATTGGAGATTCGAGAATTAGGATTGTTCTGGTTAAATCTCCAAATGCTTAAGATTAACCTGGTGGGCAATTATCCCAATCTCTGTCATGAAAATTGGTCCCACTGATTTTCACTATGAGCTGGATATAGCCCTGATCTGAAGCAACATAGGTTTTTCATTTATTGTTTACTTATTCATTTTATGTTCATATATCATATCCTTTGGGGTTACAAGTTCTGAAAAGGCAAGGATCCTATCTGACCCTTACTCTCTGGGCATCTGAAATCATACATTCATAGTTTAGGTTATATATTCAAGGTATCAACAAAAACAAGAAAACACACATAACACACATAGTTTTCTTTTCTTTCTTTCTTTTGTGTGTGTGTGTGTGTGTGTGTTAGTTACTGGGGATTGAATCCAGGGGCATTATACCTCCGAACTCCACCCCCAGTCCTTCTTTTAATTTTTTGTTTTGAAACAGGGTCTTGCTAGGTTGCTGAGAGTCTCACTAAGTTACTGAGGCTAGTCTTGAACCTGCCATCCTCCTATCTCAGTACTGGGATTATAAGTGTGTGCCACCATGCCCGGTGACACATAGATTTCTTAATGATAGTTCCTAGCTCTGCTATGATATTTGTGCTGCTGTTGTTGATGTGCTTTGGGGGCATACAGTTCAGAGAATGAGTTTCCAGACATTATTGTCAGTTTCTCCAAGAAACCTGACCTATCAACTTTCTTACAGGGAACAAGCCACCAAGCCCACCTGTTTGGGTTAGAACCATTCACCACATATCACATTGGTGTGGTGGCCGCAAACCATGCAGGAGAAGTCTCAAGCCCCTGGACTCTGATTCAGACCTTAGAATCTTCCCCGAGTGGACTAAGCAACTTTACAGTAGAACAGAAAGAGAACGGCCGGGCATTGCTACTGCAGTGGTCAGAGCCCAAGAGAACCAATGGAGTGATTAAGGTAATGTCCACCCTGCATAACTGTATGTGTCAGCATTCTTGCAGCCATAATCTAACTATCTGACCACAAAACGTAGAGGAAAGATTTATTTTCTTATGGTTTTGGGCTCATTCCATGTGAGGCTGGAGACCATGGATCTCAGGGCATTGCGGAGGGAGAGCACATGGGCTGTGTTCACATCATGGAGGCCAGAAGCAAGAGAGAGAACAGGGGGTGGAGGAACTCTTATAATCCCCAAGGCTGCACCCCCAGGGACCCACCTCCAGCCACACCCAACTGGTCTACCAGGTACCACCCAGGTAAATCCATTAAATGGATTTATCCACTTCTGATATTACAACCCTCAGGACTCAATTACATCAGCTCCAAACAAGCTCTTCAAGGGGCCATGCTCTATCTAACCATAACAATAACAAATCATGTTTGGTGTCCTCCAGATAAACAGATGAGCCCTGATATGCCATCAGGTCACTGTGGGAAAGCTCCCTTCACAGCCTGTTCAATTCTCCTTGATGGCTTCTCCAGGTACCTAATCGTAGATCAGAGAAAACTAGCTCATATGTGTGTGTGATGCTTCCTATGATCCAGCACTATGCTAAATGCTCTCCATAGATTATCTCAGTTAATCCTCACATCGAATCCACTAGGTTGGTGCCACTAAACTTCACTAGGCATATAAAGACTACGTAGCTGCCAGGTATGGTGGCACACACTTGTAGTCCCACTACTTAGGAGGCTGAGACAGGAGGATCGCAGGTGCACAGCTTAGTGAGGCCCTCCGCAACTTAGCGAGACCCTATTTCAAAATAAAAAATAAAATAAAATAAAACAAAATAGGGATGGGGATGTAGCTCAAAGGTAGAATGCCCCTGGGTTCAATTCCCAATGCCACAGCAAAATATATATGTACTAAATACAAGCCCACATTGTAAATGATTGAGCTGGGATTTGGTCTTTTTGTGGTTGTTGTCTTTTTGGTGCTGGGATCAAACCCAGGGTGTTCGCTTTGCAAGCACTTTACAATTGAGCTATATTGAGCTGGGATTTGAAGCTAAGAAGTCACACCAGATCTGACCCTAAATGTCTGTTCTTGTTGCCGCCTGAACTATCTTACCTACTCATTTGCTTAAGCCTTGCCTAATTTTCACTTTGAACAGAGCTCACTAAGCAAGCCACGCATGTCTGCTTACTCCCTGACCTCTGTATGGAGCCATGAGAAATAGTCTCATAATTGTCACATATATATCCTAGGCTTCCCCAGCCTGTGTGTACAAAGGAGGTTACATTTCCACTATTAGCTCACACTTCTACACTTTGAACCCTCACCCGTGTGGAAGTGACACCTCGTCTCCCTTTCTGATGTTCCTCCCCAAGGGTGTGGCAACTCACCTGTCAGTACACTCTGCTGCCTTCCAGTGCCCCCTGGCGCTCCATGCCCTAGGCCTTCCTCTACTACCTTCCACAGGCTGGGACTGTGGAATCCCAGCCCACCCCTGCTGTAGCCACTTCCCTCTCCTTTTCTGCTTCTCAGGGTGACAGAGATCCCCATATTAATTCCCCAGAGAACAGTTAAGACTCAGCTGCAACTTGTAACTGAGCTTCCTAGAAAACCCTATGGCTTCCATCCCCAATACTGCAAAAGGAAAGGAAGAAGGGAGGGAGGGAGGGAGGAAGGAAGGGAGGGAGGGAGTGAGTAAGGGAGGGAGGGGAGGGAAGGAGAAAGAAAGAAAGAGCAAAAGAACCCTATGGAGGGATGATAGCAGGACATTATGTACAGCAATAACTCAGAACTGTAACTGGAGTTCACAGGCCCAGGTCTATCCTCGCAGGCCTCTCTGTGGGCTGCCTCTCTGTGGGCTGCCCCTCTGTGGGCTGCCTCTCTGTGGGCTGCCCCTCTGTGGGCTGCCCCTCTGTGGGCTGCCTCTCTGTGGGCTGCCCCTCTGTGGGCTGCC
>PVJS01018808.1:0-34437 GCA_004027185.1 Glis glis | reverse complement strand
AAAAAAAAAAAAAAAGATGTGCACATGAGTACACGAGTGAGAATACCAATGCCAATCTCAGTACCATGTCTAGAGAAGCGGGGGGCGTAGGGAGGGAGCCAGGTGGGGGAGCACTTACCAACTGCTGTGTGCCTGTATGTCACTATCACACTTACTACATTATGATGTGAGACCATAAGACTATATTGCACCAATAAAAGTATTAAAAAACTTAAAAATGCAGATAGAAATTTCTAACCAGGGATCTCTTCTACAATTCCCACCTGTACATTTGCTCTTTCGACTCTATAGCTGACATGTATGTGTCTTCTAATTTAAATGCTTTTAGAAAAAAAATCACAGCAAAAGTGTGACATTTTGAAAAAAAACTTAAAAAAAATAATCATACTTTACCCCCTGACTGGGTGAGCAGCAAGACACTGTGGCTTATCGATTCCATGGATAATTGAGGTTTTCAAAGAGCCATCTAGCCGTGCCACATTAATTTGTGTTTCATCAAATTCTGAGCTAATCCAGTATAAATTACGTGAGACCCAATCCACTGCTAGCCCTCTGATACTTTGAATATCTGTAAAACAGGAAAAGGAAAATTAAAAGTGAATGAAGTTTCTCATTCTCTTGGCTCTTCAAATAAGTTATTTTCTGTCTAAGGGAAAATTTAATTTACACTTTAATTTGTTAGCTAAAATTGTACAAGATTGTAATCTCATTCCCTTATCAGCCTTTCTTAAAGCATGAATAATCATTAATGTCTTTCCGTTGAGGCATTTGAAAACCTGAAGGAACAATTAGCATTGAAATTACACTAACAGTCAATGATTCACTAATAAATACTTAGCAGACAAGGCAGAAGTATTATGGGCCAAGGTGACCAAAATTTAAATTAGCGTAGTAGCTTCTCCAGTTGGTAGCACATTGTTGAGTTGGGAGAAAGTCTTTGTGGGCCCTCAACAAATGGGCCATTTTATGTTTTAAGTGCTAAATACTGAAATGAAATAAGATACTCTGACTTTCCTAAAAATCATCAGAGCTGAACATCTTTCAAAATTTATAATTAACAGGAATTGAATGAGATATAAGAGAAGAAACTAAACTTCCATTAACATTCCTTCAACATTGATTCTACAGAAATTACTGAAATCGAGTTGTCTGGATACAGGACAGCCAATATAAATATTTGGGCTGCTATGCCTTGATTATTAAACTAGGTATCTTTCAACACAATGATGGAATTGACCCTTAAATATAGCTGTACGTGCCAGGCATGGTGGCACATGCCTGTAATCCCACTACTTGGGAAGCTGAGGCAGGAGTATTGCAGGTTCGAGGCCAGCCTCAGACACTTAGTGAGACCTTCAGCAACTTAGCAAGAACCTGTTTCAAAATTTAAAAAAATAGCTGGGCGTGGTGGCGCATGTTTGTAATCCCAGTACTTGGTAGGCTGAGACAGGAGGATCGCAGGTTCGTGGCCAGTTTCAGCTACTTAGTGAGACCCTGTTTCAAAAATAAAGAATAGAAAAATAGGGCTGAGGGTGTAGCTCAGAGGTAGAATGCCCCTGGGTTCAATCCCCAGTACCGCAAAATAAATAAATAAATAAATAAACAAACAAACAAACAAATAAATAATAAATAAATAAAAATTTAAAAGGTATGGTTATAGCTCAGAAATTGAATGCCCCTTGGTTCAATCCCATGCGTTTCGAATGATGGAGATTAGAAAAATCTATTAGAAATATTAGTCCTCAATCTATGTTAATTAATTACTCTATTTTGGTTTTATGTTTTTTATAAAGTTTTAATATTTTCTAGCATTCTGTACTTGTAGAGTTCTTTAGACCACTGTTTCTCAAACTTATAAGACACTTGGAGACATAAAATAGAGATTGTGATTCAGAGTCCTAGAGAGGGCTGCTTCTCCGGTGCCAGCCAGCTCCTAGGTCAGCTGCTGCTTAGGGGTAAGGATTCCATCAAAGCCACGGAGCAGCTGCTACTCAGCTCCAGTGCAATTGCTATATCTTCCATCCCTACTCTTCTCAAAAGAAGCCAGAAAACTAGATCTTTTTTATGTGAAAGTGAAATTTGAGATTTGTAAAGCTTGCTAACTGGTTAAAAATTTAAGACATCAAAACATGACTTGGAGGCCCAGCAATTCTAGTATAGCATTGGAGTGTTAGGATCTCACCAAACCACTCAGATAGTCAAATCTCAACTAAGTGTATTTTTCAGCTTAAAAATATTTGTATTATTTCTAAATAACTTTTAATCATAGTGCCCTCAGAAAATATTCCCTATGTTTCCAGTTCTCAAATAAACTACTCTGTCACTCTGCAAGATTGGTTTCATCATTAATTTACTGGTAACTTGGTGCATTTTGAATGTGAACTTCCTTCATTAACCAACCATGCACCTCATTTTTTTTTTAGTTGTCTTCATCTAGTTCCATTTTTTTGACAAAAGTAATTCACTACTTCCTTTTTTTTATTTTTTATTTTTTTGCAGTACCAGGGATTGAATGCAGGGGCATTCTACCTCCGTGCTACGCTCCCAGCCCTATTTTTTATACTTTATTTTGAAACCGGGTCTCACAAAGTTGCAGAGGGCCTAAGGAGAGAGAGAGAGAGAGAGAGAGGGAGAGAGAGAGCTGAGGCTGGCCGCGAACCCGGATCCTCCGGTCTCTGCCTCCCAAAGTACTGGGATTACAAGCGTGCGCCACCATGCCCAGCTCACTACTTCTTTAAAGTTATATTTTCCATGACATATTTATTCACCTCACTCAGGATCTGTATGCTTCCTTGTCCTATATCCTCTGGAGTCTATGGGCTGCTAACAGTACTGATATGACAAGAAAATTTATGTTCCAGGTTGGATGCCTATTTTCTTTATTATTGATAAAATTACATGAATTTTTCAGCTTCTTTTCTCATCTGTAAATGTAGCAAATTATACATAATGCATAGGATTGTTGTGAATATTAGATGATTAATGTTTATGCAGCTCAGTGCAGGGCAGAGAGATACTTTACCAATCCAAAAACTTAATACATTCTGCATTTTGTCCTGTTTGCTAGGTATTGCTAAAATTGAAATTAATAAAGTAAGTTTTTATTTCCTCTAAAATACAGGTTCTCCAAAGAATTTTAATTATTTGTCTCTACTGCTCAAATTTATTTTATTCATTTCTGATTGACTCAGTCATATGGCCTACAGAATGTATTCTAGTATTAAACAGCAAAGCATAGCCAAATGTAAGCATTAATATACATTTATTACTTGTCAATTCTATGGCTAATGCTCTCTCAAATCTATTTCTATATAATTTTTCAATAGCATCTAGTCTTTTCCTCTTCCAAGCAATTGACTCTGCTGCTGCCAGATTATTCCTCTGACTAGAGAGTGCTGGGTCATGATCTTCACTTCCCCCAAGGTATTTACCAGCTTCCAACCACCCAGAAAATGATATCTTAGCTCGGCTTTCTACATGACATGGTCTGAATATAACTACCTTCCCAACCTATGTCTCACTATTTTTAACCAATTACCTTACATATTCATAATATGAATGTGTCTTCAGGTTTCCAGATTTGTCTGGACCTTTCCAAACTACCTAGCAACTATCTGAATTCCATATCCTACTCCATCTCTATTTGCCTAAATCTTATACAAAACAGGCCATACAATAGGCAAAATTACCCTTTCAACCACAAAAGCATAATACTTTCTCCTGTATATCACAGCTGGAAGGATTCTCACCATCTGCTTAACTCAACAAGATTGTGTCTGTTCAATCCCTTTCTAGCTAATTCGATAGTTATTTAGCTGATATATTATTGCTTTTACATGTGCTTCTTGAGGGCAGGCTCCTTGATAATTTATCTTGATAGCTCCTCTACCCAAATGTATACAACATGGATTTCAACATAAATATTTTAATGAATTGATGAATAAATTCATGGAATACATAATTTAGAATGCTAAGAATATGTGAACTGAACTAGAGAAATCAATTGTAAGATTGCAAGTCTATGTTGGAGAATACATTTATTTAAACACATTCTTAGGCAATCCCAACTCTAATGTTCTATCTTTACCTTTTTTTTCTAACCCCTAAATTGGAATTTCTAAATATTAGTTTGATGGCTAAAATAAAACTTGTCTTTTTGTCCATCATTACTGCCCATGGTTAGGTATTTTAGAGTACCCTGACAAATCCCACATAAAAGCTTGGAAAGAAAAAAAAGTCATGTAGCCAGGTGTGGTGACACATACCTGTAATCCTAGTACTTGGAAGGCAGGAGGATCGCAGGTTCAAAGACAGCCTCAGAAAGTAGTGAGACTCTAGGGCTGGGGTGTAGCTCAGAGATAGAACACCCCTGGGTTCAATTCCCAGTACCAAACAAACAAACAAAAATTATGTGTTTGATGATATTTTTGTTCTTGATCAAAATATGGATATAATAAATTCTGACTCTTAATTCCTGACTTCGAGTAAGACCAATATCTCTGAGCAAGATTTTCAGAAAGTTTCATTTCCTATTTGTGGGGACTTTCACTTCTTGAACTAACACAGATTATATATTCTGAGAAATCCTCCATTGACACAAAATTCTCTGATGCCTGTAAATTCTAACTTACAAATCCATGTCAAAAATCATAAGACTGTCAGGAGAATCTCTAAAGTACTACCAATGCACACATGTCAGCTACTTCAGAGGAAAGCAATTGGAAATGTAGACACCAGTACAATCATGGAGACAAAAACCTGCACTGAGAATCTACCCATTCATGGACTATTAGTTGCCCAGGGCAAGTTTCAGTCTTGAAACTCACAAAGAATAGGAAGGCCAAACAAGAATGATTCCAGGGATAATGGAATGATATAGATATACCTTCACTGATAAGTGAGTGGGAAAAATAACCCAATCAAAAAATGGACAATTGAACTGAACAGATACTTCTGAAAAGAAGAAATAAATGTCCAAAAATATATGAAAGAGGTTCAACATCATTAGCAATCAGGGGAATGCAAATCAAAACTACACTGAGATTCTAACTCCAGTTAGAATGGCAACCATCAAGAATACAAACAATAATAAATGCTGGTTGAGGATGTAAGTGAATAGGAACTCTCTTATACACTGTGGGATTATAAATTGGGATAATTACTAATGGAGATCCTATGAAGATCCCTTAGCAGTTTAGGAATGGAACCGCCATATGATCCAGCAAATACCACCCCTCAGTAACTTTCCAAAAGAATTAAAGTTACAGTTTTATAGTGAAACTTGCATATCCATGTTTATAGTAGGACAATTCACAATAGCCAAATCATGGGAACAACTTTGGTATTTGTCAACTGATGAATAAAGAAACTGTGGTATATAAACACAACAGAGTTTTATTCAGAAATAAGGAAGATCAAAATTATGCTGTCTGTAAGAAAATGGATGGAACTTGAAAATATTACGCTAAGTGAGATCAGCCAGTCTCTGAGAGTCAAGGATAATATGTTTTCTCTCATATGTGGAAGCTAGAAAGAAAATAGGAAAGAAAAGGCACTTCAGATAAAAGAGGAGATATACCAGTAGAATAGTGGAAAGGGATGGTCGGGGAGAAGAGGTAGGGAAAATAGAGGCTTGAGGAAGGAAACAGATCAAATAGTGTTTTGTTCCTATATAGAGGTATCACTACCATTCTCACTAACATGTACAGGGGAGGAGGGAGGTGAGGCAGGGTGGGATCCTGAGGAAAACACACGGAGTGATGTGTGCAGATATCAATGTACCCTTTTGAATCTCACTATGTTGTGTAATTATAATGCACCAGTAAAATTATAAAAAAATAAGTGGTAGAACAATTAAAAACTCTTTCAAAAGTGTATTTTTTTCTTCTGTAGGCACAAAAACAAATTAGAATTTTTAAGTAGCTCTGCCCTTGGGCAAGAGATTAGTAGCTTATAAACATGGAATTCACTGATCGGATAGGAGAGAAATCAAATTAAACTGATTTCTTGTTAACAATGCCTCCCTTTCTCTCCATCAGTAGCAAATTCAAATCCTCTGTGGGAGAAAAAATTTCTTCAGTTCAAACCCTCATACTCCTTAGGTTAAATCATTATTATAATAGATCAGAACAAAGAACAAAAACACACAAATAAATAAAAAAGAAGAGCAACAATAAGAAGAGAAATAAACAACAGGTTTAAACCACCAAAATTTTCATATTTATAAATTATTATATGTAGGACAAATAAAGGTAGGTAGAATATTTTAATACAATAAAGGGTGCTTGAGAATAATAAGCAAAGTTCAATAATTTCTTTTAAAAATCATTTTAGAAAACATAAATGAGGCCTGGTGCAGTGCTGCGCACCTACAATCCCAAAACTTCGGAAGCTGAGACAGGAGGATCGCAAGTTCAAGGCCAGTCTCGGCAACTTAGCAAGACCCTCAGCAACTTGTCAAGGCTCTGTTTCAAAATAAAAATAAAAAAGACTAGATATGTGTCTAATGCCAAATATATATATATATATATATATACACACACACTCACACATATACATATAGATTAGGATTGAGGGTATATCTAATACCATCTATATATAATATACATGAGAATAATATATAAATATATTATTCATATTATATATAAATATATGAATATGAGAACAAAAATAACTTGTAACATTAAAAAATATGTCATTCGATGAATTAAACTGCAATGTTGACGCAGACCAGTGAACCGCATGACAAAATGAAAGAAGTTCACTGAAACTAGTGCAAAGAAATGACAAGATTTAGTAAATTGGATGATAGAATGAATAATCTAGCACATCTAAGAAGGGTTTCAAACACAGAGGAGAGAAATGAGGTTAAACAAATTCGAGATAATATTTGAATTCCCCCCACCGCCTGGACTGACTTAAGAAAAACTATATAATAAACACAATGAACTTAAGGAGGCAAAATAAAAAACATTGTAAGGAGGACAAAGGAACGATGTTGTAAGTAGTAAGACAGCAAAGATGTATCATACTGGCAAAAAAAAAAAAAGAATGAGTTTTAGGTAAACAGGAGGATCCTCTACAATGGTGAAAAACAGAAGATAGTGGGATAATACTTACAAAGGGGGAGAGAAAATAGCCTTTGACCTGGAAGTTTGCACACAACAAAATTCCTTTTCAAACCACAACTCAACAATAACAAAAAACAACAACCACTAATCTAAAAATGGGCAAAATACCAAAGTTTTGTGATACACCCAGTCCTAAAGAACAACTAGAGGTATGTTCTTTCTTATGTGTGGAAGCTAGAGAGATATTTGACAATAAGGGCCACATCAGCTAGATGAGCAGAAACTCCAGGGGAATGACTGAGGAGGATTAGGGAAGGGGGGGAATGAAATCATAAAGAATGCAATAGTAGAAATCATGCTTTGAACGTATACAAAATTGTCAATTCCAATCTCAAAGACTTGTGGGGTGAGGTGGAGACCCAGTGGGAAGGGCCACTAAGTGTGTGCATGCGTTTTTCTAACGTTATATACCCCAATATGATGTAAAACTACTATGCACCCAATTAAAAAAAAAGATAGCCGGGCATGGTGGCGCACGCTTATAATCCCAGTACTTTGGGAGGAGGAGACCGGAGGATCGGGGTTCGCGGTCAGCCTCAGTTCTCTCTCTCTCTCTCTCTCTCTCTGTCTCTCTCTCTCTCTCTCTCTCTCTCTCTACCTAGTGAGGCCCTCCTCAACTTCATGAGACCCAGTTTCAAAATAAAGTATAAAAAAATAGGTCGGGGGTGTAGCGCAGAGGTAGAATGCCCCTGGGTTCAATCCCCGGTACCGCAAAAAAAAAAAAAAGATAAAAAATAAATTAAAATAGGCAAAATACTTGAACAGGTATTTCTTCAAAGAAGATACAGAAATGGACAATAATCATGTGACAACGTGCTCGAGGTCACTAGTCAAATGCAAGTCAAAACAACAATGAGAGACGAAGAACAAATGCCCAATAGACAAAGGATAATAAAGGCCAATAGGATTCGGAGAAAAGGGAACCTTGCATACTATTGGTGGAAATACAAATTAGTATAGCCATTACGGAAAACGGTAAAAAAGTTCCTCCAAAAATTTAAGAGTACTATAATATGATACAGCAACCCACTACTGGGTGTACATCCAAAGGAAATGAAATCAGTATGTGAGAGACATCTGAACTCTCCTGTTCTTGGTAGCAATAGTCACAAAAGCCAAGACATAGAAACATCTAAGTGTCCATCAGTTGACAGATAAAGACAATGTAGTACACAACTACAATGTAATACTATTCAACCATAAAAAAGAATAAAATCTTGTCATCTGCAACAACATAGATGGAACTGGAGATCATTATAATAAGTAAAATAAGGTAGGCAGGGAAAGACAAGTACCACTTGATGTCACTCATATGTGAAATATAAAAAGTTGATGTCCAGCTGGATGTGGTGGCGCACGCTTGTAATCCCAGTACTTTGGGAGGCGGAGACCGGAGGATCCGGGTTCGCGGCCAGCCTCAGCAATTTCTCTCTCTCTACTTAGTGAGGCCCTCTGCAACTTTGAGAGATCGGTTTCAAAATAAAGTATAAAAAAAATAGGGCCGGGGGTGTAGCGCGGAGGTAGAATGCCCCTGGGTTCAATCCCTGGTACCGCAAAAAAAAAAAAAAAAGTTGATGTCATAGAAGTGGAGAGTTGAATGGTGTTTACCAGAGTCTGGGGAGAGTGGGGAGAGAGGGAGGACTGTGGAGAGACTGATACTGGGGACTGAGTTATAGTTAGATAGGAGTAAGAAGTTCTGGTGTGCTATTGCACAGTAAGTTTTGTTTCATTTTGTTTTTCGATACTGGGGATTGAACTCAGGGGCATTCTACTTCGGAGCTATACCCCAGCCCTTTTAATTTTTTATTTTGAAACAGGGTCTTCCTAGGTTACTGAGAGTCTCAATGAGTTGCTGAAGCTGGCCTCTAACCTGCAATTCTTCTGTCTGAGCCTCCCAAGTATGGGGATTAAAAGTATGCACCACTATGTATGGTGCACAGTACTGTCTCTATGGATAACAATAATGTACTGAATATTTCAGAGCTAGAAGAAAGGACTTTGTGTGTTCTCATCATAAAGAATTTTTTTTTTTTGTGGTACTGGGGATTGAACTCAGGGGCATTTTACCTCCGAGTTATACCCCCAGTACTATTTTTTATTCTTTATTTTGAAACAGGGTCTCACAAAGTTGCAGAGGGCCTCACTAAGTAGCTGAGGCTGGCAGTGAACCTACGATCCTTCTGTATCAGCCTCCCAAGTGCTGGGATTAGAAGGGTGTGCCACCATACCCGACTAAGAAATTATAAATGATTCAGGATATAGGTATGTTTAACATCATTTAAATATTATACAATGTATCTGTGGGGATGCATGTCAGTATTCCGAGTACTCGGGAGGCTCAGACAGGAGGATCACCAGTTCATCAGCCTCAGCAATTTAGCAAGGCCCTCCACAACTTAGAGAGACCCTGTTTCAAAATAAAAAATACAATAGGGCTGGGGGTTTGGCTTGGAGGTAGAATGCGCCTAGATTCAATTTCGAGTACCACAAAACAAACAAACAGACAAACAATGTGTCTATGTAAAACATCACATGGTGCCCCATAAATATGTGTAGTTTTTGTGTTTCTGTGTATACATTAAAATTAATTTAAATAAGATATTGAAAAATTAAAATACAACATAAGAAAACAATTGGTGAGTAGAGGAGAAATTGCAGCCCTTGTATGCTGGTGGTGGGAACATGAAGCAAAGCAGCCGCTGTGGAAACAGAATGGTGCTTCTCCCTCTACAAAAGGAAACTGCCATCCGATCCAGCAATTCTAATTGTATTACTCAAACGGACTGAAGGCAGGGTCTCTAGGAACTATCTGTAGTCCCACATTCAAGCAGCATTATTCACAGTAGGCAAATCTGGAAGCAACCCAAGTGTCCGTCAGTAGATGAAAGGACAAATCAAATGTGGCTTATTCATACAATGAAATATTATTCAGCCTTAAAAAGGAAGAAAACTGTGGCACATGCTACCACATAAAGAAATGTTGAGGACATTATGCTAAGTGAAATATACTAATCACAAAAAGACAAATGATTTAACTTGTGTGAGGGACCCAGAGCAGCTGAATTCAGAGACAGAAAGAAGAATGGCGGTTGCTAGGGGCTGGTGGGAGGGGGAAATGGAGAGTTTTTGTTTAACAAGTATAGTTTCAGTTTTGTGAGATGAAAAGGTTTCTGGAGATTGGTTGTATGGTGTGAAAGTTCTCAAAAATACTGAACTGTACACTTAAAAATGGTTAAGATGCTACATTTTACATTATGTGTATATAATAATTTTAAAAATTATCTTTAAAATAATTGTTAAATAGACATGTTTTCAGGTAAAATCTGCAATTATCATTAATAGATTCTTACTAAATAAAAGAATTTCAAAGTATATAATTTGAAAGAAGAAAAACAATCACAAAACAAAGGCCTTAGATTAAAGAGGAATAGGAGCAAGAACATAAATTGGTTAACATGAAATAAATCCTATCAAATAAGGACTGGTTGTTGTTTCTGTACTTCCTTCCCTCCCTCTTTCTTTTTCTTTCTTTCTCTCTCTCTCTCTTTCTTTCTTTCTTTCTTTCTTTCTTTCTTTCGTCTTTCTTTGTCTTTCTTTCTCTCTTTCTCTCTCTCTCTCTCTCTCTCTCTCACTCTCTCCTCCCTCCCTCCCTCCCTCCCTCCTTCCCTTCCTTCCTTCCTTCCTTCCTTCCTTCCTTCCTTCCTTCCTTCCCTTTCTTCTCACAGGTAAATTGCCCCTGGATTAAATCCCCAGTACCAAAAATAAATAAACAAATAAATGAATAAATAAGTAAATAAATAAATAAGGCTGGGTATATAGCTTAGATATAGAATACCACTGGGTTCAATCCCCAGTAACAAACACATACACACACACACACACACACACACACACACACACACACAAACAGAATCTGATAAACTTTTTGAAAAGTTTCCTCAAGGTAATTTTATAAATATTAAATATTCCACTGGCCATAATTATGATAAATTGTAAAGACATATATACTTGTGTGTATGTTACTATATATAAAACACATGGCATACTGACTATTAAACATCCATGAACCTATGATCTATCTTAAGAAACAGAACATCACAAATACATAGGAGCCTTTTATGCCAACCTCACTTTTGTTATCCCTTCTCAGTTCTGAACAATGCAGTGTTTATTGTTATCTTGGTTTTGTTAGTTTAAACACACATTTATAAATCCCAAGTCTGTTTTATTTTCTTGAGCAGAAATTATAGGAAAAAACTGTAATGTTTTGACAACTCTCCATATCTCTTAATATCCTAAACTTATAATTTATTCCTGTCTTAGAGAAACAATTTACTGATTATGTAAAATGGTTGAAGCAACCTTGCTTTTCTTCTTTTTATGTGGATCAGTGTCACCAACATCTTTCCAACTCTCTAGCCTTCTTCACCTTTCTGTCATGAGGTTCAGTCACACTTCTGTCTGCAAGACCCACAGAGCCTACGACCTTCTCCATTCCTCTTATTGTTCTAGTCTAATACTTTCTTCACACTGAGAACCTTTCCATAACATTTTAACTGCACCCGTGTCTTATGTATAATTTCTCATTTTTGCAATCTATCTTTCACATTTCCACTTGATTTATCTTCACAGGGGTTTGAATCACCTATATCCATCTTTAAAAGTCACCAGTGGCTCCCCATTGCCTTAGGGAAACAATAACAAAAGCACAAAACCCGCTCCTCGCTCTGGCAAAAGGCCCTCTGTGGTCTACCTGCTCCTCTTTGCATGTGAAGTTTCAGGTCTTTGTGTCTATAGTCCTCAGCCTGGATTGATTTTACTACCACTTTTCCTCCATTGACCCTTCTGATTACTGCTTCCTTGATGAGCACTTCAGTAAGCCCATGTTAGAATGCAGTGCATACTCTTTGTTCTAACCTTCTGAGAAGATGCATATACCTTTGTTAAAGTCCTTAACTCATTTAGCCTTATATTTAGTTATTTATATCCCACACTTTCACCAGGGATGAAGTTGCTTGAAGTAACAAATTGCCTTTGTTATTTATCTTTGAATAAATGCCATCACCTTACCAATTCAATGTCCCAGACATAGAACCTGGAATATGGTGTGAAATTTAATTGAAAAAGAAATCCTATGGAAAAGACAGGTGTGGTGGTGCATGTCTGTAATACTAGTATTTGGGAGGCTGAGACAGGAGGATTGCAGGTTCGAGGACAGTTTTGGCAAGTAGTGAGACTCTCATCAACCTAGTGAGACCCTGTTTCAAAATAAAAATAAAAATAAAAGTAAAAATAAAAATAAAAATAAAATAAAATAAAAATAATAAAAATAAAAATGAAATAAAAATAAAAATAAAAATAAATAGGGCTGGGGGGTAGCTTGAAGGTAGAATGGCCATGGGTTCAATCCCTAGTAACTAACACACACACACACACACATACACACACACACTCTCTCCTATGGAGTAAAACAAAATAAAATATTTATATTTCTAACTAAAATGTGGAGACTAAACACAAAAAGTATGGCTCATTTAACAACTCTAAATACAAATACATAATTTTCTATGAAATGGCAATAGTAGGTATGGATTTGCCTGCTTTTCCTTTCTTTCTTTTTTTAAATCACAGATGTTGATAATCTTCCACCAAAAAGCCTCCTGGGTGAAAATGAATACTGAAAATTCTATTCAGAAATAGGCAAAACAACAGATGTTTCCTATCTAAACTTTCTACTTTAATTCAAGGCCTGTTTCTGAAATCTAGATCTCACTTATTCCTGGCCTGTTTTCACTGCTTCCATTCTCTCTGTACCAATTTTCAGAACTGTTTTTATTTTCTAGGCATTGTTATTCCTGAGTACACCTAATATAGTATCTTACCACATAGAGCAAATGAATCTTTACTACTCCCTGACAAAATGATTGTAGGCAGAAGCGGGTAACATTTCAAATATGAATGGATATCTACTGCCAGGTAGGTTAAACTAGACTCAATGCATCATTAAGAATTATATTTTGTATAGTTGCAATGTGATAAAAAATCAAAAGATCTGGTATTAAATTGGCCTATGTCTTTGCAGGTATAAAAAAGCATATGACTATGTAATAATTTCCTACCATAGATGATAGTGGTATTTTGGGGTTTTATTTTTGCTTTTTTTTTTTTGGTACTGGAGATTGAATCCAGGGCCATTCTACCTCCAAGCCATATCTCAGTCCTATTTTATTTTTTATTTTGAAACAGGGCCTCCCTAAATTGCCAAAGGTCTTTCTAAGGTGCTGAGGCTGACCTTGAAATTGCAGTCCTCCTGTCTTAGCCTCCTAAGTACTGGGATTACAGGCTTGCGCTGCCACACCTGGCTATGATAGTGTTCTTTACAGAAATAAACAGCTACATTTCTAATTTCTATTTGTCTTCTTTTTATCCACTTTAACTTTCTGCTTAACTTGATCAAACAATCCAGTTCCCTCAGATAGTAGATCACTGTAGTTCTAAACAGACACTTTGCTCAAGCAGTTGTACTTGCCTAAAATTGTCCTCAATTTTCCAACTGGACAGTACATACTTTGTCTCAAAATACACACACGAGGTGCATTTCCCACTTACAATGAGATTCTATTGACAGAGGCCTGGAATACCACGAAATTGCCAACATATTTCTAAAAGATTTTCCTCATATTTAAGAATAAACAAGGAAACTCCTGGGTAGGGGATTGGCTAACCTGTGTACTTCACCAGCATGCTACAAAGCAATCGCTACAGAGGACTGAGTGTGCGGTAAGGGAATGCAGAAAGGAATAGCATGCAGGAACAATGCAGAGTTAAACCTCTTTTCTCCAACTCCCTGAGGTTCTTTATTTATGAAAGAAAAGGACACTATGAAAAAAAGCACAACTTGGGAATCTAAAGGTCTGAGTCCAAATTTGGATACAAACAAAGCTCTGGTATTTTCTAGAATGGCAAAACTGAACCAAATCCTTCCTCTTCTATGAAAGTATAAAGTAACATCTACCTCCCAAGCATTGTGTAAGGAATAAATGATAAGTAAATAAAAATGAGGATACTGCAGATAATAAAGTGAAAGTTCAACTATATTACTCCTGGCTTACATTAGGAATTTAAGGTATATAGGAATTTAAGGCTAATGTTTTCATTTTCTTACTGTGTTCATTATAAGCAGTATTTTAGGATTTTGTGAGCAATCTATTATCCAATAAACTATAATTCTGGGAAGCATGTGAATACTCAGGAGGGGCAACTGAATCTGTGAGACCTTCTTAAAAGGACGTCTAGAGGTGATGAATTGGTCCCAGTGACTTGATATACAGACCCAAAGCCTCTTCTTTTAGAGTAACAAAGATGATAGAAGTGCTAAAGATGTAGTCCCGAGTGTAAATTTGTCTCTATCATTTTCTCACTTTGGCTTTGAGGCAGTTTTAGCTTCTTTGAACGCAAGTTTTCTCATCAGCAGAATGGAAATAATTTATTCATAATAATAGATTTCCAAAGATTACATAAGGTAATGGTTATGTCACATTAGTGGCAAATCATATTATTCATCACATCAAATCAATAAGCCTGAGAACATGAATAGCTGTAAAATATTTGGACCACAGTGACCCAGGTAGCAGAAATAATTGCCCTCAGAGAGTAGAGCTACAGTCCACTATCAAGAATCTTGTCATAATTAGCTTTTTCCTTAGAATAAAATTTACTGTGTTTCTGTGAAAAGGGAAATTATATATATATATATATATATATATATATATATATATGTATATAAATGTATATGCATGTATATGTGTGCATGGGTATTGTTCTGTGTGCATATACTATACCTTGTTCCTATTAAATCATACAATGGGTATGCCTGTGGTCATAAATTAGTATTTATTCTTATAATGAATTGTATCTGATCCAGGCCACTTACAGCAAATAACTCATGTGTAAATATATACATTAAGAGGAGCTTGTTGTTTCAGGATATGTAGTATGGTAGTCATGCAGACTTGGGCCCCTTCAGAAGGCTTCAGTGTTTTCCTCAGAAAATGGTCTGCTTGGGAAGAGAATAATGAGAGATGGTTGGGCCCAATTTTTTGAAGCTTACTTCACATTAGACTTAGACTAATGAAGACGAGGAAAATAAACTCCCTTAAGAAAAAGTCCAACTGAGGGAGAACAGCCAAATGATAAAATACAGAGGCCAAGAGTATAAAAAGTAAGAGTAAGGTCTCCACGGAGTCACTCAAAGGGGACCTACAAGATGAAAGAATGGAAAAAAGTGCAATTACTGTGGGATTTGAGATCCTTTGATGAGTTCAGAAGTGGAACTGTCAAAAGCTCATCTCAAGGTTTGTTGCTAATGGAAAGATGTATCAGCCCTTAACAAGGTTTCTCTCTGAAAGAAAGAGAAAGGCAACACCATGCATCCTGTGAAGTGAGCCTGAAGTGGGGGAGCCATCCTCGCTGAGCCTGTTCCTCTTCCTTCAGGCCCAATTATTTGTTAAGTTCTTTTATACTTGTGCTCTTTGCTATCTCTCTAATCTTTCTGCGTCCCTCCATCTCTGTTTTTCCCACCCCAGGCTTCTAGTATCTCTTAGGAGAGCCAAGGTATCAGTCAGACCTCGGCATGGCTCCCAGAGCTCACTGCTTATCTATCCTGCCCCCTACCCCCCCCAGACCAGAACTCTACTAGACACAAGAGCTACAGTGACCTTTTCCAAAGGCAAAGCCATTCATGTCTCCCCCTCCTTAAAACACTTCCTAGAGTCCCATGATTTTGAGTATTAACATAAAAATCAATAACTTGTCCTAAGAAGGATGACACTAAAAATTCAAATAACCCAATAAAAAAATGAACAATTCAACTAAATAGACACTTCACAAAAGAAATACAAATAGCACATAAATATATGAAAAAACGTCAAATATCATTAGCCATCAGAAAGATGCAAATCTAATCTAAACTGAGAATCCTCCTAACCCCAATTAGAATGTAAATCATCAAGAGTACAAAGCTAATAAATGCTGGCAAGGATGTGGGGAAATAGGAAGTCTTATACATTGTTGGTGGGATTGCAAATTAGTGCAGCCATTTCGGAGATCAGTGTAGGGTTTCCTCAGAGAAGACTGCGAATGCAACTACCATATGATCCAGCTCTATCACTCCTGGGTATATTTCCAAAGGGATTGAAGCCAGAATATTATAGGGATACATGCATATCCATGTTCATAGCAGCATAATTTACAATAGCCAAATTATGGAACCAGCTGAGGTGTCCATCAACAGATGAATGAATTACAAGATTATGGGATATACACACAATGGAATTCTACTCAGCTATCAAGAAGAACAAAATTATATTATTTGCACAAAAATGGATGGACCTGTAGAACATTATGGTGAGATTAGCCAGTCACGGAATGTGAAGGGGCATATGTTTTATATCATATGTGAAAGCTAAGGAGAAATTGGCATATAAAAGGGACTCTAGATAAAGAAGGAGAAATCCCAGTGGAGTGATGGAGGGGGGTTCTAGGGGAGGGAATTGGGTGGGGAGGGAGTCGATGAAGGAAACAATTCAATTGACATTATATACATGTATGGAACTATTTATGCCAATCTCAATATCATGTCGTGTAAAATAAAGGGGAGGGAGTAGGGTGGGAGCTGGGGGAGGGCTCACCAAGTACTGTGTGCATGTATGTCCCTATCACTCTGAACATCATTATAATGTATTATTACAGTGCACTGATAAAAGTATATTAGAAAAACAGTGACAGAATTTGGTTCCTATTTCTTTAACTCCTTCAACATATATAGGTACATTCCTCTCATTCTGTACTCTATACCATTCAGTCTGTATTGGTTTCCTTCAATTTCTTCTCATATACAAAATATCCTAATATTGTATATCCCCAAATGACTGAATTAATGACTATTCATCCTAATGAGTATATGTAATAAATATTAGCTAGAAAATATAATTGTCTAAATTTTGATCAATACTGTAAATAGAATCTGCTAAATTAAAATAAGTCATTGTGATTTTCTCAAAGATAAACTAACCAAATAATACGACATACTAGTTAATAAATTTAGATAGAAAATTATTCCCAAATATTTTTAAGATACATCTTTTACTCTATACAATTCACATTGATGAAAAAGTGCTTAAGAATGTTCCTGCTAAACTGTGATGGATTTTCATGTGGGAAGACAATCCAATTTACAGTTTTTTACTGGTCTTTCAAGGAGTTTAATTACTTTTAATCAGGAACCATTATATTTTTCCCCAACTCTATAAAAAAATCCAGTACAAGGAAGAAATCTGCATTCTCTTTTTTTGTAAAGAATCCTTCCTTTTGGCAAGTTTGAAATAAGTATTTGAACAAGCCTATAACCAATTGTAACTAATTCATTGGGTAAATTGCTTTAACAGTGCTAAGCTGAGATCAGATAGCCTAAATAGAAAGGTACTTTAGTAGCCAAATTAAGTGCTACTCTGATCTGCTAGTGGTACTCAAGCTATCCCTCTAGGATTGTACAGAGGAAACTTTTGAAAAGGAGTATGCATTTAAGATTTAAGTCTCTCTCTCTCTCTCTCTCTCTCGCTCTCGCTGTGCATGTGGTACTGTAGATTGAACCCAGGGGTGCTCTACCACTGAGCTACACCCTTATCCCTTTCTATTTTATTATTATTATTTTTCAACAGGGTCTCACTAAGTTGCTGAGGCTGGTCTCAAACTTGCGATCCTCCTGTCTCAGCCTCCAAAGTAGCTGGTATTACAGGTGCTTGCCACTCCACCTGGCTTAAAACTTGTCCTTCATTAAGATATTGATCATTGATCAAATATGGCTAGATTTTAAATTTTCAGTGTATATCAAAGTATGAGTATTTGATAAAAATCTATGTGGATTACAGATTACCCTTTCTTCCAATCCTCTCTAGATCCCTCAAGAAACTGTGTCTGGTTTGGATTTACAGTCATGGCAAACAGTAGGTGCACAATAAAAACTCATTCAATGAAGCAATAACTGACCCAGAAATAATAATGGGCCAAAATTTGAGCAAATATTAGAATAATTCAATGCTAACTATTTATAGGTCAGCCACTGCAATGACATATATGTCCTACTTCAGCTATGTTTTCTATGGTTGGTAAAAGTTATTTTCTTAAAGAGGTCATTCAACAGCATTCATGAGAGACCTGTGATTCGACCTTCTGGGTTAGAGGGTGGGTAGGAACTGTTTCCCTATCTGATCTGAGTAGTCTCACTCTATATGGTACATGTAAACAAAGGAAATTCATAAAAAGCTTACATCAGCGGAGGTACCAGTCCTTCTCCATATACTATGTTGTGTCTGTACAAGAGTGCCCCCCATCAGCAAAAAAGTCCTTCAATCTGCTTATTTAGACATCTATAAAATTTAAGATTTATTCTGAAAATTTTTTCTTCTCATGAAAGTAAATTTTAGGTTATCACTCTGTTACGTCCAATTTAATGATGGGATTTTACAACTATGAAGATGGAGTATGTTATTGGATTCTGGATAATCAATTCTAACTTTCAATTAACAGCATAGAGTTGAATAATATAGGAAGAATACAAAGGAGACTTGTGATAATTACAAATTGAGTAACACACATGTTTAAAGTTGTAACATGCAAGTTATTTACCTCTTGAAATGACGGTTTCTAAACCAGTTCCATTAATAAAAGCCCGTTTGATGGTTTGTGTTTTAATATCTGTCCAGTATAAACGTTCCTCAGAGGCATCAAAGTCTATCACAGTAACATCATCAATGTCAGGAACCGTAAAGGCCGTGATAAAGTTAAAATATGGATTATCAATATCCACTCCTCTGATTTCAGAACGCCTTGCATAGAGGAGAAATTTTTTCATTTCTAGAAAAGAAACAGAAATGAAGTGTTTTTCTCTTATACAGTTGACAAGTTTGAAACAGACTAAAAATTCTAAAACATTCCTTCTAAATGATTTAATACAGTTTTAAAACCAGAAAATAATGACCAGTATTTGATTAAAATATTAGTGCAGAAATGCTTTATCTATTTTAAATTGTGGTATTTAATAGAAACAAATGTAAAACAAGCCAGAGTCCTTAAGTCATCATTTTTATTTAGCTAGAAATGCCAAGAAATTCTCATAATTCAATTGATCTTAGATTTTCAAATAAACTTGCTAAAGTACTTGAATGCTATAAATGTCAAATAACCATATTTATTTTTTGTACACAATTATAACAATATTGCCTTGCATTAAATGCTTTTTAAAGCAATGTAGAAACATATTTCCTGTACTGTCATTGAAGAAAATGAAATTAAGCATTGCTTTTAAAAAACGTATTCATGTTTCCCCCATCAAAATTAGAACTCAACTAATTTAAAGTTTTATTGCAAATTCTTATAAATTTGTATTAACTTACAGAGGGAGGCATTGAATCATTTTTACTTCCACAGGTACTTTTCTTGCACTGAGTTTGTGAAACATAGTATATCAAATAGAAATAGGACGTTCAGACATACATATTTTACTATTGTGTTTTTTTCTTTTGGTTATTGTTACTATCTGAAATTTATTATTATGGTATAAAATTAAAGCCACATTTACCTAATGTCCTAAATGAATTCTGGTAATTCTCTTTTTTGTCTTTCATTTTAAGTAGTTGCATTACAAGTAAATAAGAATTATTAATTAAAAACACTGATTTCTAAGTTATACAATTGACTTCATTTTATGCCTTTCAGGCTGATAATCTCCTACAAAATGAAGCTAGAGTGACTTTCAAAATGAAGCAGGAGATTAAAGCTGTTAAGTACCTCTTTGTTATGCAGGTTACCTACATGGCGATTTTCTGATAATGCACTTTCACTTACAAATCTCCCTGTTTTGCAGAGATCAATTCTGTTAACACCCCAAATAAAAAGATAGCAAGAAAAAAATGAATAAGGCAATAGATAGCAAAGTGCAAATTATCACATATTTTACAATGTGTCAGTCTCTCCAGAAGTAGATGAATCACCAATAGTCTCTGCAAATAGCAACACCCAAGATGCTTTTAAAGATGTTAAAATCCTCGTCTCCTTTCCGTTGAGTAAAAGCTAATACAATTTGAGAGAATTCAATCTGGACTTTGGGTGAGAACTGTAAAGGATTTACCATAGCAGGTCTTCTTGTCCGCGGAGAGCTTCATCAGGTGCGGGCAGGCACAGGCCGCGCTCCTGTTATGATTGATCAGACACATGTGTGAGCAGGGGCCTCGGCCTTCATTAGCTGCACAAGGATTGGGAGCTGTAATTACACGGTGAGATATTAACAGTGAAGAAGGAAGAATGGGCAGAAAACCTGTGAGGCTGACAGGGGTTATTCACTTAATGATTCAAAGTAAAGTTTCCTGGGTAGCATCCATTACTAGGATGATTAATAGGACAATAAAAGAAAATCCTACACAGCAATTACATTGCTAAAAACATTTCCCCCCTCAAAGATAACAAAGAAGATAACGTCCTTAATTTTCTTTAAGATGAATAACCTTAGAAGCAAAGGCTATTTAAATATTTAACCTGAGAAACAATCAGGAATAATTATTAACTTTAGTATATCATAAACTCAGGTAGACTGTAATCTAGACATTGAGATTTCCAATGTTTGTCAGTATTTTCCTAACCTCCCCTATAGATTCCCTTATTGCCTTAGCATAACATTCCTAAAAATCTCCCTAGGAGACTGCTGTTACATATGCACCCTTCCTTCAGAGCCTTTGCTCATTTTCAAATTAGAAGCTTACTGAAGAAATGTCTCCTCCTTCATTATTAAGTCATCTATTTCTTTATTTAATTTATTTATTTAGTGGTCCTGGGGATTGAACTCAGACATATTCAACCTCTGAATTACACTCCAACCCTATTTTAATTTTTTATTTTGAAATAGGCAACTCCCTAAGTTGCTGAGGCTGGCCTTGGGACTGTGATCCTCCTGTCTCAGCCTCTCAAGTACTAGGATTATAGGTATGTGCCACCATGGCTGGCAAGTTATTGAGATTTTTATTCCATGGCTCAGCTTTGCTGAACACATACATACATACTTACTAAATTCTATTGTATAAGGAAATCATAGTACATTCAAATTTAGAACAGAATAGTACAACTTTGCAATTCAATGTTATGCTCTCATTCTTTTGTGTTTCTTGTTCTATTATTATTTATGGATAAGATTTTAATTTCAATTGATCAATCACCATTATTTTCAACCTTACTTTTTATGAAGCCTGTCTGTCTAGTAGAGTAAGGTCTTTAGAACTGGACTCCTGAATTGAAGTCAGAAAAAAGTTATACTTTCTGACCCCATCAGCAATACTTTAGCTTTCAAGTAATGAATGCTATTTTTCTAACAGGTAGACCTATCGCTCTGAGTAGTGACAGGGTTCAGGACATGCTACCCCAAATTATGTCACTTGACATACTGAAAAATGGCAAAAGCAGAGAGGTCTCTCTGACCTTCTCCTCAGACTTCTTTCCTCCATCAGGTCATAAAACCTAGGAAGGATTTCCTGACCTTCCCCTCAAGCAGGTCATAGGACTCTCATGCATGAAGTGCCCTGCATATATCCAGAGGATAGGAGCATCCTTATCTCTGAAGAAGAGAGGCCAAACAGGTCTTGTATCTCCCAGTTTGTTACCATTAGATCTAGCCTCTTTTGCTCTATTATATTTCTCCAGAACTGCCCACACTTCATCAAACCTAGCACCAAAAAAAGCACAGATTTAGTAATTTCTTTGGGTCTGCATTTCCTCATGAAGGCTCCTTATCAATAAAACTTGTATGGAATGTGCTTGTTCATCTGCCTTCTCATCAGCTTCTCTTGCTCATCTGCCTTATATTATAGTGTCCTCAGTCATAAACCTAAGGTGGGCAGAGAAAAAGAAATTTTTCTTACAGAAGTCATTATTAGTTCTGTAAGTCTTTAAAGCACAAAGAATAAAAATATTGTGGAGATACACGATAACTGTAGAGGATATACAAAGTTAACTGAATGTGATACATATTCAATGTAGACTGGGCAATCTTTAATACTCCCCATACCAATATAAAAAAATAATGTGTGCCTTTGAATTTGTTAAAAAGAATAAGGAAGCCGGGTGTGGTGGCACAAGTTTGTAATCCTAGTACTTGGGAGACTGAGGCAGGAGGATTGCAGGTTCACAGCCAACCTCTGCAACTTAGTGAAACCTGTTTCAAAATAAAAGAATAAAATAGTGCTCAGGATGTAACTTGGAGGTAGAATGCCCTTGGGTTAAGTCTGTAGTAACACACACACACACACACACACACACACACACACACAGGAAATGAAAGACTCGAAAACAACCCATTTTTCTAAGAAAATCCACTCAAAACAAAAAGTGCTAGAAAAGAAGCCAGGTATGGTGGTGCACACCTATAGTACTGGGATTAAAGGAGTTATACTTCTTTACAAAAAAATCAAGGATATTAAATTCTATGTACATAGGAATAAGTTACATTGACTTTGTAGACTGGTATCATTATTAATGATAATACTGCAATGTATGTCATAATATTTTGTGCTTCACAGCTTGGAAAATTCACAAAGAATTTTTACTTTCCACTTTTATCTTTTCTCATTTTGAAATAATTTTAAAGTTTATTTCTAACCATCTATTTGAATACAGCTATTTATTTGAATTACTAGGAGGAATTTGGTTCACGATACTCACATTTTAATGAGGCAAGGATTAACAGATGATGATCCCTGAACCCAGTTTGGGTCTGTTTTTAATAAATATTTACTGAAACATATTCATGTGCGTTAGTACATATATTATCTATGGTTGCTTTCATACTACAATAGCAGAATTGAGTAGTTTTAGTAGAGACCACATGTCCCACAAAGCCTTAAAATATTTATCATCTAGCCCTCTACAGAAAAGGTTTGCCAACCTTAATATAAAACAATTAGCCATTTCATGAGAAACACTATTGCAAAACCTCAGTATCAATATAGAGGTTGTGAACTCCTATAAGACCATGCATTTGTAACCAAGGTATGGGAAGTGCTGACCTGTCCATGGAATTCTGTAAGCAATCTTAACAGATGAAATGCAAATACAGTTGTGCAGACTGCTTCGCTGATGGTTCATATTGTTCAAACTCCAAGTGACTAAACAAAGAACCTTAGAGGCACCCATAAACACCCTCCACCTTTTATTCCTGCATTGTATAAATATTTATGAAGTACTCAGTTGTTCAAAACATTATGAAAGGAGCCGGGGCATGACAGGAGACATGACAAAGTTTTCCCTCCAAGGAGTTTAAGGCTCTACACTTCGACTCTGCTCTCCATCCTCTCCAGTTCTATGGTCATGGGTTCAGTTTGGATTCTCTCCGACACCTGCATGGATTGCTGCAGTAACCTTCTCACTAACCTCTTGATTTCTAGCCTCTACCCACTCTATACAGTCATCTTTCCAAAATAAAGACTCGGCTACATATCTGATTTGCTTAAAAGTTTAGACGATTTCCCACTGTCTACATCACAAAGTCTCAGCCTTGTCTTCTACATGTCTCCAAGACTCCTCAGCACCAGTCAGACTAGTCTACCTGCCGCGCTTTTTGACCTTCTAGTTCTTTATCCTGATCCACTATGTTCATTTTTTGTTAAAGAGCCATCAATCTTCCAAGTAAACAAAGTTTAAACTTCCAAGCATTTCTCATTTCTTTCATTACCATATTTAATCATTTGTCAAATATTATCAGACTTTCCCTAATTCATGTTTCCTTTCCATTTTTACCTCTCCTTTTCCAACATAAAGTTGTATTTCCTCTCTTTCACCTGAAGGCTAGAGCCTGTAACTGGTACTCTGTAGTACTGTCCCAAATATACCATCCTCTCTCTGTAAGATGCCCAAGTGTTTTCCAGCTTTCTATCCCTTTTCTTCTGTATGTATGTTATATACATGCTAAGATGGGCTCGTCATTGTTCCCTGAATATCTATAGCTTTTCTTTTTCCAACATGAGGCACATTTCTTCTCCATCAACATTAAATTTACCTTAACCATCAACATTATATTTACCTTAACCTTCTTTATAACCCAGCTCAAATCCTTTTTCTGCCATAAAATATTTTCTAATAAAGCCAGAGCTGTTGATTTCTTCCATTGCTAAATGTTAGCTTTAATTAGGGACATCACAAAACATTAGACAATTTATTTGCTGTCCTATTTTCTATGCATCTACTTTATTTATTCATTTATTTATTTGGCAAAGGGGATTGAACTAGAACCTTGTCCATGCTAAGCACATGTTCTACCATGGAGCTATATCCCAATCTGTACTATTTCTAGTTTGTAACATATTCGTATTATTCAACATACCCTAGCCAGATGGTAGATATCCTCACTTTTGCTTGCCCATGCACTCAACAGTAGTTCTACTATAGTACGCAAGCAGCCAGAAGGCACGAACAAATAAATGAATGGCTCTGGCTCTGTTCAAATCAAACTTTACTTACAAAACCAAGAATGCTGAATTGAGGTTGATGGCCTTAGTTTGTCACTATGAGCTACATGTACTTTTCTGGCAGGAAATATGACTTACCTATGTATGTGCACATTATTTTTTCATAAAATTTCTAAGGCATAGATTATTGTGTTAGCCTTAAGGACATTTGAATTCATATGCCTACTCATGAATACATGTTGGTTTATCTAAACTGGCAGCAGTGTAAAAATTTGGAAAGTTAAATAATCTTTTAAAGCACTCCATGGCTGCAGGTGAAACGATTTAATAATGCATTACAGAAGATCCAAATGTTAATTATGCAATCACACAAGACTGATGTATACTCTGAAAAAAACAATATCATTAAAGATAATTTCGTATTTCATGCAACTTATGTTTAATTACAGTCCGTTTCTCATCAGCAAAATTTAAGCACTTTAAAGCCAAACAATTATTTTATCCAGTATTTTCAATTAAAATATATGTAAATGTTGATGCTATATAAAACATATATGATATTTATTTACCTAATAAAACTATGTTCAAAGCAAAATGCCATGATTCAATTTGTTAGATAAAAGAAAGGTTTTTCTCTGGCCAATGGAGTCATTTTTGCTAGTCAATAATATTTATCCTATCAATGAACCTTATTGGTACAAAAGTAATTACTAATAAAATCATTTACACATATTAGTAATTTCCTTTTAGAAATTTATTCAGTTTTTTAAAGAACATAATTTTCAGAAGCACTTTAAAATAAAAATTAATCTCAAATTCCTATTTCATCTATAACAAACATCTTCAAATGAAAATTTTGTCATTTGACCTTGAAGAACCTGAGTGCATTTGTTGTTTGTTTATGTTGTTGGGATCAACATAAGGGTGCCTTGCACATGCTAGGCAAATGCTGTATGATTGAGCTCTGCCCTCAGACCAAATTTCATTTATTTATTTATTTATTTATTTATTTATTTATTTATTGTGGTTGTAGGGGTTTTACCCAGGGGTGCTCTACCTCTGTGCCACACCCCCAGATCTATTTTATTTTTACTTTAATACAGGGTTCAATAAGTTGCTGAGGGCCTCACTAAGTTGCTGAGGCTGGACTCAAACCTGTGATCCTTTTGTCTCAGCCTCCCAAGTACTGGGATTACAGTTGTGCACCACCATGCCTGGCTCCAAATTTGTTTTTTAAAATATATACATGTGACAAAATATTGACAAGTAAAACATGTTCCTATTGCTTGAGTTTCACCAGATTCCAGTGATACTAGTTATGCAGCAGTTACTTTCACCAAATTATGTCATATTTTATGGATTAATTTTATACTGTACTCAATTTTTATGAAACATAAAAATGCCTAAGAATCTTATCTGATCTTCTGCAGATATCTGTACTGCACAGAGATAATTTTCAAAAGTGACAATTACTATTTTTATTTACTTGTGAACAATTCTCCTGAAAGGGTGACAGTATCATGTTATGGGTGAAGTTTATCTTAGAATACCAATAAACTTTCAGTCATTCTAAAGCAGTGAGGTGTCTTTCTGACATCTTAATATACTTGCTGTTCATTTCAGTTGGAATACGCTTTGAAAGGACAAGAAATCTGACAAGGAAGTTTACATCATTACAATGAATTTTAGCATTTTAAAATAGGTGTATGTCAAGTCAAATAAATCTCTCACCAATAATACACAATTTATGAAATAAGGGACAAAGCATGTGGCTCAGTGGTAGATAGAGTGTTTGCCTAGCAAATGAAAGTCATTGGGTTCTATTCTTAACGCCATAAAAAGAAAAAAAAAGAAAAAAAGAACAAAAAGCAGGGAAAAAAGAAATAAGGAGACACTATTGCATTGGGGAGAAACATATTTTAAGCATTAATAATATATAATATATAATAACATATAGAATATATATGTGTATACATGAGAGGACAGAGAGAGAAATGGTGATATAAATGAAACTTGTCAGATCTTGACAGAATACATTGTGGGTGCGAGCAATTTGAACTACCAGAAAATATTTGAAATTCCCTCCATCACACTAGAATATGGTTTTGAGAGTATTTCCTTTTTTGCTGGGGGGGGGACTTTTATTAATCATACGAAAAACATTGCTTATAATTATAATTAAATATGTTGTTAATAGCACCTTATGAAATCCCTCATCCTCCAGATTTCATAAGTGATACTTTGTCCCCTAGGGGGCAATGATATCACCAATATTCTTAGAATCTAGATATTTTTTCACAATAATATCCTGTTTTCTTATAACTATTGTTGAGAAAAGTTTAATTTCCTATAGAAATATTTTCCTGATGCAATTAGAGGCGCTTAAATAACTTTATTTTAATATTAAACTACTTTGATAAACAGCCTAAAATTCTATTGGTATATCATAGTGGGTACATGGAGAAAATAATTTAAATAATGGTAAAATAATTAAACTTTTCAAAAAAATGTAATAATATATCACAATATGCTAGAAATTGTGCTAGGTGTTTTATAACCATGTGAGAATATTATTAGATCTTTATTATCAAAGGAATAGCTTGACTTAGACTCCATTGTGTAGAATGCCATTATATAACCATGTGTGTGCTTGTATTTTTTGTAAAGATAGTATTTTTTTAAACTATGAGTGTCAACTCCTCCCTCGGCATCCCCTTCAGCCGATGGTATAAAGATTGTGAGGCCACGCTCCCACCAATAGGAGCACAGCACAGAAGCCCCGCGCTGGAAATAAAATACCCAGCAGTTTTCCGCCATGCTGTTCCTGAGCGCTTAACTTTACTGGTGGCAAGATCCCTTTTTACAAAAACTAAAATTTGCCTTGCTGAGCTATTTTCAAATATGTGTCTTTTCTTACGACACCATGGAAATTTATTTCTAATGAGCATCATTTTGTTTATTCTTTATAAGGGACATTTTATTTTATAAAAATAAATTGCCCCCATTTTGCAGAATAGTAAACTTAGGTCAAGAGACTTACTCAGGATCACACAACTATTAAGATGAGAAGGAAGCTGGGTGTGGTGGCACCTGCCTATAACCCCTGTACAAGGGAAGCTGGGAAGGATTGCAAGTTCAAGGCCAGCCTTAACAACTTAGTAAAGCCCTCAACAACCCAGGGAGACCCTGTTTTAAAATAAAAATAAAAATAAAAAAGGGTATAGCTTGGAGGTAGAATGTGCCTGGGTTCAATCCCCAGTACTAAAAATAAAAAAAAAGAAGAAGAAGAAGAAAAGGATTTGGATTCCAGAGTATGAACTCTAACCGCTACAATGTACAACCTCTTTAATGCAGCAATTCATTCTGGTTCATTCATTCATTCAGCAATACCTGATTGTCTTACAAAATGGGATGGGCACTGCCTTAAGTGTAATTTTTATAAATATATTTAGTCTAATTATTATTGTAACCTTGAAGAAACTGCTCAGTATCTTCCTAATTCTCTTTTGTTTCTGGGTTTTGATTTGTTTCTATAAAAGATAATGTCTTATTAACATTATCTAAAACAGCCTGTACATTTACCAGAAGCTGAATTAAAAGGGGCAATTGGGCCAGTAGTCTGTCGTTGAAAGTAAAATGAAGTGTTCCTTGCAAAATAGTAGTACTTTTATTAACACATATTTACATTTTCTTTGAACTGAGTTGTTTTTTTTTTTCAGAGAGAAACATTTCTTAAAGAAAAGACAAACATCTTGTTATGGGTGAAAGTCTAAAGGAAAAAGAGTTTGCAACACTACATTGAAAGCGAAGGTCACATTCTTGAGTTACTTCAAGTAAGGATTCCAATCAGAGCAACTGAAGAAAGAAATGTAGAGGAAAATGGAAAAACCCAGGGAGGTGGAATCTTGCTGGACTCAAGAGAAAATTCAACTCCACTGGTTGTTAAATCACCACTTGGGTGGAAATTAAGGAAACACCTTTGCATTGAGATGAGGACGCAGAGAGGGATAGCAAGGTTGCTGGATGATAGACAGTAAGCATACAAAAGGAGAAAAATACATTTTCTCCATGTTTATAAACAACTCCTCTTACAAGGGCTGGAGGGGAGTTTGGTGGTAATGTACAAAAGAAAGGAGCACAGAGACTTTTGTGACTATCTATTCTATACTATCATTTACTTGTCTATTTATCAATCTATCCTATCACTTACTTAATAAACACACAATACTTAGTATTTGTCAAGAATCTTCTAAGTGCTTAAAGCCGGGAGTGGTGGCGCACGCTTGTAATCCCAGTACTTTGGGAGGCAGAGACCGGAGGATCTGGGTTCATGGCCAGCCTCAGCGCTCTCTCTCTCTCTCCCTGTCTCTTTCTCTCTCTCTACTTAGTGAGGTCCTCCACAACTTCGTGAGACCCGGTTTCAAAATAAAGTATAAAAAAAAATAGGGCTGGGGGTGTAGCGCGGAGGTAGAACGCCCCTGGGTTTAATCCCCGGTACCGCAAAAAAAAAAAGGAATCTTCTAAGTGCTTAAAAGAGACTAATGCATTTTTATCTTTATACCAATTTTACAGGTGAAAAAACAAATGTAGAGAATGACTATGAATTCAATCTAAGACAAAGTTGGAATTTGAACCAAAGAGTGTGTCTCTAGAATCTTCCTCTTGATCATTATGTCTTCTAAGCTGAGTGCTATGAGGTGACTTTTTAAAATTTATTTTGTGTTACTTAGAAACATAGTCCTATTTTTAATGAATTTATTTTTCCATGAAAACATTCAAGAGTAATACTACTATCTAATCTAAGACATAATTTAGGAGCATGGGGATATATGTAAACAAAACCACTGAAATTATTCTCACTAAAATTACTGCTGACATTTGCTTAAGTAGCCAAATAAAATGAATACATTTGTGTTTTTATCTTTCTTGACATCTCTGCAAGTAGCCAGTGTCACCTTGAAACTGTAACCTTAGTTTTTTTGTTTGTCTGTTCGTTTGTTTATAGTACTGGGGATTGAACCCAGGGGCATTCTACCTCTGAGCTACACTCTCAGCCCCATTTTATTTATTTATTTATTTATTTTTTTGTGGTACCAGGGATTGAACCCAGGGGCGTTCTACCTCTGAGCTACACCCCCAACCCTATTTTTATCCTTTATTTTGAAACAGGGTCTCACTAAGTTGCTGGGAGCCTAAGTTGCTGAGGCTGGTCTCGAACCTGCAATATTCCTGTCTCAGCCTCCCAAATACTAGGATTACAGGCATGCACCACCACACCTGGCCACCCTTAGCATTTTGATGGTGCTCTTTGGGATCTGCACTCTCTTGTCACCTTGTTCTCGGCATTCTTCTCTGCCCTTCTCTTTAGTGCCAGTGTTCCCCAAGGCTCTCCTTGCTCTCTTCTCATTTCCAAACATATTCTTAACAAATCCCACCCACCTTCTTGTCTTCAACCTATAACTGAATGAGTACCAAAACTCTAGCTTCAGCCCAAACTCATCGAGCCCTATGCACCCTAAGTTTTCAACTGCATACCTGAAATATTTGCCTCAAATTTGGCATGTCCCAGGTTTAACTTTTCCAGTTTATCCTTTAAACCAAGTTTCAGCAAACTATGGCCGACAGGCTACTGACCTGTGAGCTACCTCTTTAGATGGTTGAAAAAAATATAAATGAAGAAAAATAATTCATGATACCTGGAAATTATATAATTATAAGAAATTCAAAGTTTAGCATCCTGAAATTAAGATTTATTAGAACGTAGTCACACTCATTCATCTTCCATATGACTGCTTTCACAGTACAAGGGCAAAGGAGTTACTACAACAGAGACCATATGGCCCACGAAGCCTAAAATACTCATTATCTGGCCTTACAGAATCACTTCGTGACCCTTCCCTTATGCCATCCACCACAGTCTCTAAGGCACCCTGAGCTATAAAGCCAGCTATAGAAACTAGAAAACCAAAGCTTGCCCAATTCTTCCTTCTCTCCCCAGCTTCCTCAACCACATACCTTTATCATTATTTTTATTGCCTCTAAGTATATCTCAACTATACCACGCTCTCTGTTCTTGGGACTGTCAGATCTTGACACCAGCCACCACTGATCAACTGAAGTAGCTTCTATGATGGTTAATGGTTTGTGTTCACTAGACAGGGATAAGGGATGCTGGACAACCGGCAAACATCATTTTTAATGGTTTTCTGGTAACAACAGCATTTGAATTGGGGTACTGAGTAAAGAAGATCTGGCCCTCACCAGTGTAGGCGACTTCATCCAATCGGCTGAGGAGCTTAATAGAAAAAACGTGGGAGGAAGGGGGGAATTTGTTTCCTGTTTGAGTTGCACACCGATCTTCTCCTGTCCTACATCATAGATGCTCCTTGTTCTCAGGCCTGTGAACTCCTGGGTTGGACTTACACCATTACTCCACTACTGCTCCTGTTTCACAGGCTTTTCAACTTGACCTGAGTTATACTACTGGCCTTCCTGATTCTTCTGCTTGCATATAGCAGACTGTGGGATGGCTCAGCCTCTATAATCAAACAAGCCAATTCCAGTAATCTCTCTCTCTCTACACACACACACACACACACATACATACATACACACACACACACACACACACACACACACACTTGCAGCAAGTTTTTAAATTTTAATTTAGTTATGTATAAAGTAGTACTAATTATGTGTGAAACACAATTCTAAAAGCTTCATGTGTTATACATTAACTCATGTTTAATACAGGTGTATTAAACAGCAAAATATTTACTAGATCCTCTGATAGCTCTACTATTATCTATAGTTTATAGATAAAAAAGGGCAGAGTTTAAATAACTTGCCAATAATATCTGATAATAAACAATGGTTGAGAATCATGTTTTTAAAATAAAATTACACTACTGATGAAGGCAACATCATACAATTAATCGAGGTCAGAATTTGAACTCATGTCATAACATTAACTATAAGCTTGGTTCTCAGGTGCTATATATATTAAATTTAGATTTTTTTTTGCAGTACTGGGGATTGAGCCCAGGGGCATTCTACCTCCGAGCTGCACCCCCAGTCATATTTTTTTATACTTTATTTTGAAACAGGGTGTCACTAAGTTGCAGAGGGCCTCACTAAGTAGCTGAGGCTGGCCGCGAACCCGGATCCTCCTGTCTCAGCCTCCCAAGTATTGGGATTCCAAGCATGCGCCACCATGCCCAGCCTTAAATTTAGATTTAAAATGCCTACTATCGTTGTTCCTTCATATAGCATTATGTGTAAGCTTTGGTTTGGTTTCTTCCTAATCCCATATAATAAACAACATGAGAAACCAGAAAGAATCTAATAGATTTTTAAAAATTCAACTTGTCTCTAATAACTAAGCTGTAAATCTGTGCACACAATGAAGGCTTACTTATAAGAAAACTAGTGTTAAAAGTTTTATTTATTTCCCACATGGAAGGATTAGATAACTTCAAAGAGTATTTACAATATTTATTTCTTTAATTTGTGAAAGATATATTTCAATTTTATAGCATTAAATGTCATGCATTTTTAAAATTTATTATTTATTTCATGATCTTCACACTATTATTCACCAGAAAACAGGGGATTATTATTTTTCTTGTATGAATGCTGAGTCTGTCACCATTTTCATTTTAATGGCATTCTTGGTAATAATGAAATAGATATGTTCCAATATCTTATTTTTTACCCTAGCAGTAGAAGTATGACTTCAATGAAGCAGACAAACAGGACAGATAATGGTTGTTATATACTCCATGATCTTTATCATGGGGAAAAGCAGAATGCTCTCTCATCACTCCCAAATTTGAAACTAACTGGATTTCATTGAGGAAGTAGCAAGGTTTTGTCTGTTTGTTTTTAGATGCATGTAAAGAGTACAATATCTACTCTGAATTCTGACCTCTTTTATTTGCAGTACCAGGAACCAAACCCAGGACCTCACACCTGCTAGGCAAGTAGTCTACCACTGAGCAACACCCCAGCCCTAGTAGGAGAAATTATGTTAAATTAGATCCATATAGTAAAATCTTTCTTATTGTATGCAAAGTAGAGAAATCACATGTCAATCATCATTTCATTTAAGTAAAGATGTCAAAAACAACTCCCCACAACCAGATGACCCTGAATATTTCATTTCCTTTCCATGTATATACAAATGTCAAGAAGGCTTGACAGTGTCATATTCCTTCCCATCCTACGAATTTATGAGGGGTCATCTAATGTGGGCAAGTCAGATGATCCTATTTTGAGAGAGGGGAATGGTGCAATACATAGAGGCAAGCCATTTTTCATGGTCCAGTTCATTCACGTTGTTCTAAACACAAATATTACAATTCCTACAAAATACCAAACAATCTAGGGGACAAAAAGTAACCCTGTAAATAATTTTTACAATCATAGAAATCAAAACCAATGCTATCTTATAAGGGATTCTGTCATTTATAGTGTTTGCTGTGCCAGATACCCCTCTGTGTTGAAGGAAACTTCTAGAGAAGAGTATCTTTTCCATTATACCAGTGGCTCATTGCTGTTTAGAATTATGATTTCCTGCTTATTTCGATTTAGTAAACTTAAATATATTTGCTGAATGTTTATTAAGTGAAAAAAAGATTGAGACACATGCTTTCTATTTTAATGTCCTTGCTTTGCAGGTTTTGTGGTGAAGGGAGTCAAGGGCAGGATGAAAGTTTTAAAAGAATTGCTGATCTAGTCCAGGATGTACAGAAACCCCCAGGTGGCAATGAAGGATCAATTATATAAGAAAACTGAAACTGAGAGATAGAGAATATCTAGGACGAGAACTAGATTCAGTCACTGTCAGAGAGAGGCACAGAAGATTTTGCAGATGAGCAAATTTTCATAGGAGTAATAATATTGAGGGAGAATGAAATCAAAGCACTGTAAAAAGATGAAGGATGGTCATGGGGTGTTGTCAACCACAGAGGCGACTGTTCTCAGTCAAGTCTATGAGAAGACAAGGGAACATGAATTTAAAATAAGTCATGACCTGTGAAACAAAAGATCGGAAATGCTAATGACTTAGAAGATCTGCTAACTGAAAGGAGAAAAAGAGAAAATGCATACTCTGCAGGAGGAAACATGTCATGTGAGAATCACGTGTAAGAAATTTTAAAATGCTAATGAGGGGAACATTATTTGCACTGGCATGAGATTTCAAAGTTTATTATACTTATAATGGGGAAGAAATATAAAAGGATAATCTGATGCTATACCAAATGGTCATGGTATCCCAGAAAAAAGAAGTCAGATGTGGGATAAAAAAATTTGCAAGTATTAAGTGGAGAAGACAATAATCACAAAACCAAGAGGGAGATAACTATTGAACAAAATAGTTGCATTACAATCTTGTTGATGCAATGGCAGTGACTAACAATTAGAGGACCTTGTATAAAATCTTTACATTTCTACGATTGACCTACTTTTTTCTATATGAAGAAAATTTAAAAGGGAAAGGGGAAAATCAACAACTAACTAAAATAAAGGCTGAAACCACTTCCAGCATTATATCTATTTATATAAATATAAAATATATTGTATAATATTAACATATTATGATATTTAGTATTATATATTCATATTGTATATATGAATAATTGTTAAGCTACAGAAGTTATTTTGGGGTTCACATATTATATAATTAACATGAAAGTACTTTCTAGATGGTTAATGTGCAATAAACACTCACCCTGAGGCTGGCGACTGGGATGGTATATCTGAAGGTCAAAAGGCTGTGCACTGGTTTTCTGAATCACGCT
>PVJS01018807.1:0-34425 GCA_004027185.1 Glis glis | reverse complement strand
AGAGGGCCTCACTAAGAAGAGAGAGAGAGAGAGAGAGAGAGAGAGAGAGAGAGAGACAGGGAGAGAGAGAGAGCTGAGGCTGGCCGCGAACCCAGATCCTCCGGTCTCCGCCTCCCAAGTACTGGGATTACAAGCGTGCGCCACCACGCCCGGCTATCCCATAATTTTTTAATCTATTCATTTGCTGATGGACACCTAGGCTGGTTCCATTTTTTGGCAATTGTGAATTGTGCTGTTATAAACATAGATACTGTGTTACTATGGTAGTCTGGTTTCAATCCCTTTGGATAGATAACCAGCAGTGGTATACCTGGGTCACATGGAAGGTGTATTTCCATTCTTCTGAGGAACCACCACACTGTTCTGCAAATTTGCTGCACTAATTTGCAATCACATCAACAGTGTATCAGAGTTCCTATTTCTACACATCCTCACCAG
Source organism: Glis glis (assembly GCA_004027185.1). NCBI lineage: Eukaryota > Metazoa > Chordata > Mammalia > Rodentia > Gliridae > Glis > Glis glis. The sequence goes on along the minus strand of PVJS01018807.1, from coordinate 33,987 downwards.
TATTTATTAATATTTGTGTTTTTAATGTTTGCCATTCTAATTGGGGTTAGGTGAAATCTCAGGGTAGTTTTGATTTGCATCTCTCTGATTGCTAATGATATTGAACATTTTTTCATACATTTATTGGCCATTTGTATTTCTTCTTTTGTGAAGTGTCTAGTTTGCCCATTTTTTGACTAGGTTATTTGGTGAATTTCTTGAGTTCTTTGTACATTTTAAATATTAGTCCTCTATTGGAGGAGTAGCTGGCAAAGATCTTCTCTCATTCTCTTGCTCTCTATTAAGGTTCTGGATGGTTTCCTTTGCTGCACAGAAGCTCCTCAATTTAATGCAATCCCATGTATTGATCCTCATTTTACTTTCTTGTGCCTTTGATGCTTATTAAGGAAATTTTTACAAGTGCCTATATGTTGGAGTGTTGTTCCTATGCCCTCTTCTAGTAATTGCAAGTTTCTGGTCTAATTTTTAGGTATTTGATCCATCTTTAGTTAACTCTTCTGCAGGATGTGAAGGTGGAATTTCCATTTTTCTACATATAAATACCAGTTTTACCAAAACCATTTGTTGAAAAGGCTATCTTTTTTCCATCATATGTTTTTTGACCAGTTTATCAAAAATCAATTAGCAGTATTTTGTCGGTTCATTTCTGAATCTTCTGTTCCATTTGTCTATGTGTCTGGTTTGTGCTAATACCATGCTTTTTTATTATTACTATGGCTCTGTAGTATAGTTTAAAGTCAGATATTGTGATGCCTCCTGTCTGGTTCTTATTGTTGACAACTGTTTTGGCTATTCTGTTTTTGTTTTGTTGTTGTTGTTTTTCCATAGGAATTTTAGGACTGATTTTCATAGATCTGTGTAGAATGATTATTCTAATAGGGATTGCATTGAATCTGTAGATCACTTTTGGTAAGATGGCCATTTTATGATATTTGTTCTTCCTATCCCAAGAGCTTGGGAGATCTTTCCATCTACTAAAAATCTTCTTCAATTTCTTTGTTTCGTGTTTTAATTGTTTTCATTGTAGAGATCTTTTACTTTTTTGGTTAAGTTTACACCCAAATATTTTGTTTGAGGGTGGGCTATTGTGAATGGGATAGTTTCTGGATTTCTATCTCAGTGGATTCATGGCTGGACTATAAAAAAGCTATTGAATTTTTTAAGATTGATTTTGTGTCCTGCTACTTTGCTGCATTTGTTTAAAAGCTCCAGAGGAATTTTTAGTTGAAATTTTAGGCTCCTCTATGTATAGAACCATGTTGTCTGCAAACAGAGATAACTTCAGTTCTTCTTGCCCTATTTGTATTCCTTTGATTTCCTTCTCTTGTCTTATTGCTGTAGCTAAAGTTCCTAGTACTGCATTGAAAAGCAGAGTTGAGAGTGGGCATCCTTGTCTAGTTTGTGATTTTAATGGAAATTGTTTTAGATTTTTCCCATTCAGTATGATGTTGGCTTTAGGCTTATCATAAATTGATCTCATGATTTTTTAGTATGTTCCTCCTATTCTGATTTTCTGCAGTGCTTTTGATAGGAATGGGTGTTGGATATTTTCAAATGCTTTTTTAGCATCTATTGAAATGATCATGTGATTTTTATTCTTTGCTCTTTTATGTGGCAAATTACATTTATTGTCTGTTGTATGTTGAAACAGCCCTGCATCCCTGGAATGAAACAGACTTTGTCATGGTGTATAATATTCTTGATTTAGCTTTGAGTGCATGTGACTTTGAGTACAATATAGTACTAGTATTCTGTTTAGGAGTTTTGCATCTAGGTTCCTAGGTGATATTGTTCTGTAATTTTATTTCTTGAGCTTTCTTTATTCTGTTTTAGTATTAAGGTGATGCTGGCTTCATAGAATGAGTTTGAGAAAATCCCATATCTATTTCATGGAAGAGTTTGAGAAGTACTGGGCTTAGAACTTCTATAAAGGTTATATAAAATTCAACTAGTAATCCAGCTGGACCTCGGATTTTCGTTGATGGTAGGCTATTTCAATCTCTTTGCTTGTTATTGGTCAGTCTAAATTTTCTATTTCCTCTTATTTTAGGTAGGCTGTATGTGTCTAGAAATTTGTCAATTTCTTCTAGGTTTTCTATTTTATTGGAGTATAATTATTCAAAACTGTTTCTGATAATCCTTTGTATTCCCATGCTTTCTGTGGTAATATCTCCCTTTTTGTTTCTTGTTTTAATAATTTGGGTTGATTCTTTCTTTTGTTTAGGTTGTCTAGGGGTTTATCTATCATGTTTATTTTTTCAAAACATCAGCTTTTTGCTTTGCTGATCTTTTGTATATATATTTTTTGTTGTTGTTCTCTATTTCATTGATTTCTGCTCTGATTTTAATGAATTCCTGTCTTCTGCTTGTTTGGGGATTAGATTGTTCCTGCTTTTCAAGGATTTTTGCAGTGTGTCATTAGGTTGTTTAACTGGTAACTTTCTGTTCTTCTTATGTGAGCACTCTATGCTATGAATTTGCCTTCAAAGTGTCCCAGAGATTTTGATATCTTTTGTCTCTATTTTTTTATTCTAGTATTTTTTTATTTCTCCCCTTATTTCTTCTATGATCCAGTCATCATTCAGAAGCATAGTATTCAATCTCCATGTATTTATGTGATTTCTCTGGGTCTTTGTGTTGTTGATTTCTACTTTCATTCCATTATAGTCTGAAAAGATGTAAAAAAATTGTTGCATTTTTAAAATTTACTAGTAATTGCTTTGTGGCTAAGAATATCAGATATCTCTTTTGGAGAAGCTTCCAGGAGCAGGTGAAAATAATGTGAATTCCTGTGTACTTGGGTGGAATACTCTGTGTATGTCTAATAGGTCCATTTGGTTTATCTTGTTCTTTCAGTCTGAAAAGTTTTTACTGATCTTTTGTGGGAAATATTGATTTAGCAGTGTGAGAGGAGTGTTGAAGTCTCCCAGTATTATTGTATTGGGAACTATCTGAGACTTAATGTTACAAAGAATTTAGTTTGTTTTAATAAAGGTGGTTGCATCTATATGTGGAGCATAAATCTTGACTATTGCCACATCCTCTTGTTAGATTGTTCCTTTTATCAGTCAGAAATGACTGGCTTTGTCTCTTCTGATAGCTTTAGGCTTGAAGTCTACTTTGCCTGATATGAGAGTTACAAGTCCTACTTGTCTTCAGGCTCCATTTGCATGAATTATCTTATTCCAGCCCTTCACCTGGTGTCTTTACCTGTAAGATGAGTTTCTTGCAAACAGAACATAGATGGATTATGTTCTTTAATCCATTTTGACAGTTTATGTCTTTTAACTGGGGAATTGAGGCCATTGACATTTGGTGTAATTATTGAGAGATGATTTTTAACTCCTGTCATTTTGAGTTGTATTTTATGTTTGAGATAGTGTTTATTCTTCTTTGCTTAGTTGTTCATTTTATAGAATTCATCCTTTCTCTGGTTCTGGCATTTAATTTTTATTTATTCTTTGTATTTTTTTTTAGTAATTTCTATAGTGCCAATTTGGTACATGAATTTTTTTAACTGCTGTTTGTCTTGAAAGATTTTTATTTCTCCATCAGGTTTAAATGATATTTTTGCAGGACAGAGTAGTCTTGGCTGGAAGTTGTTTTTTCATGCTTCAGATTACATCATTCCAGCGACGGGCATGGTGGTGCACGCTTGTAATCCCAGTACTTTGGGAGGCGGAAACCGGAGGATCCGGGTTCGCAGCCAGCCTCAGCTCTCTCTCTCTCTCTCTCTCTCTCTCTCTTCTTAGTGAGGCCCTCCGCAACTTCGTGAGACCTGGTTTCAAAATAAAGTATAAAAAATAGGGCCGGGGGCGTAGCACGGAGGTAGAATGCCCCTGCGTTCAATCCCCGGTACTGCAAAAAAAAAAAAAGATTACATCATTCCAGGCCTTCCTGGCTTTTATAACATGATTTGAAAAGTCTGCAATGATTCTTATTGTTTTACCTCTGAATGACACTCGGCCTTTTGCATTTGATGCATTTAAGTTTCTCTCCTTGACCTCTACCTTAGTCATTTTGATTATTATGTGGCATGGAGAACTTCTCTGATATTTTGTAATTGGGGTTCTGAGTATTTCCCGAACCTGTGTGTCCACCTAATTTTCTGTGTTTGGGTTAGTTCTCTGATATTTCCTTGAAAAGATTTTTGATTACCTTGGTTGGGGATTCTACATCCTCTTCTATGCCTATTATTCTTAGGTTTGCTCTTTTAAAATGATCCCAAATCTCTTTGGTGTCTAGGTCATGTTGTCAAATTGCTTTCTACACATTACTAACTATATAATATTCATTTTTGAATGAACTGTCTTCTAAAAATGAAACTCTGTTTTCCATGTGGTCTAGCCTGTCACTGATGGCTTCTATTGAAATTTTATTTCATTTACTGAATCCTTCATTTCTTTTACACCTTCTTTTTGATTCATGTTCAGGATATTGGTTTCTTTATTAATATGATCTTTCATCTATTTCAGAGGTTTTCTCACCTCATTTCTAAAATCCTGAATCATTTTGATAATTGAAGTTCTGAATTCTCCTGGCACACTCTGTATCTCTGAATTGGTGAGTTCCATTGTGGGGTTGTGAGAGCTCATTGCTTCCTTGCTAGTCTTCTTTCTTATGTTTCAGTTTGAAAATCCTAATCCTATTCTTCAGTTACTATTCTGAAATTTTCTTTTATTCATCAAATATTATTTTTATAGTAAAACATTTAATATTTGGGGAATATAAACATTTAATACACAGTTCTTTATAAGAAAATATAAAATTTATTTATTTATTTGGTACAGGGAATTGAACCCAGGAGCATTCTGCCTCTGAGACACCCCAGCCCTTTTTATTTTTTATTCTGAAACAAGGTTTTGTTAGGTTTCCTAAGGTCTCACTAAGTTGCAGAGAGTGTCCTTGAACCTGCTCTGCAGTACTTCTGTCTCAGCCTTCCAAGTACTGGGATTATAGGCATGCACCACCATATATTGGGTATTCAACAAGTGATTATTGATTTGATTTCTTGCCCACAAACTCAGCTTTCTTCAGTCATTTCAGTATCTCCAACTTTATTACTTTGCATTAGTATCAATTCATTTCTAATTTCATAGATACTAAAATAGACTCCCAGCTAGTAATTTCCAATTTCTTTGACAATGCAGTCTAAATAGAAGATATAGTTTGGCATGTTTTCTTTTCCACAGATACTTTGAATTTTATTGAGAATAAAGCAACACTATCCTAATGTACAAACTCAGGCAGTAGATATAATCAGTGGGGGAGACTGTGTATGTGCTTGTGTGTGTATATATGTGTGTGTGTGTGTGTGTGTGTGTGTGTGTGTGTGTTTATACCTATCCTATGTGTTGTGTAAGTAGGAAGTATAGTATCTCTTTCTTCATGAGCATGGCCCTGTATACTGTCAAAAATATAGAGAGAAAGTAGCCTAATTGGGATCCATAGGTGTGATAGAAATCTGGTATCCATGGGGAATGAAAAGGGATGCCTTTTCTATTTAACCTTTTGTGAGACTGCCAGAAGGTAATACCTGTATTCATCAAAAGTATAGGAGGCAAATGTATTATTTGCCTCCCATTTTTCAAAGGACTCCAATACTTGTACAACCCCAGACAAACTCACAACAAATGTAACAAAAATAAAGATTAATAGTGCCATTATTTGATATAAAATTGAGAATAAAGATGGTTATTTTATTATTTCCATTATATATTTAGGAGAGAAAAACTTCTAAGGAAATATGATATTTTATATTAAAGACAGGTTTATTATTTAAGCATTAAATTGTATGTACTGCCATGAAGAATATATGAATTTTCAAAGGTGAGCAAACTTATTTGGTTATGTAAATAAACAAATATTAGGCAAATCTACTGTTCTCTGAAAAATATTTTATCATTTTCCTTTGCAAAGATGCTTATAAGCATGTTAGGTAAAGCAAAATGTCATATTTACATTCTTCCTTGGATATCAATAATAAAAATCCATTTAATTACATAGTTTTTTGATTATTTGATTTTTATAATGGTGTGTATCAGATGTACCTTATTCAGATTATAAACTCTGTAATTTTTATGTTATTTTTATTCCTAATGGTGATAGGTAGTAACTACTACCTATATATTTGAAGAATTAAGTTAAAACAAATAAGGCATGTTTTTTTCCAGGCATTTATTATTCCTATGCATTTATCATCTTGACCATGGGCTTCATATCCACTAAAAACATCCTCACCACTGAAAGCAAGAGAAGACAAAACTCAGCCTCAATTTAAAATGGTGGATAGTGATTTCAGGTATTTTCTGGATAGGGTGAGATAGTGAACACTGGAAGCTTATTCAGTTCTACTGTTATAGGTGAACTAAGCTATGGACAATACATGATGAAAAGATGTGGTTGTGTTCCAACAAAATTTTACTTAAAAAAACTTGCAGCAGGCTGTTTTTGGCTATTGTTTGCCCACTCCTGGCTAGAAGAAACATTTGCACACTCATATAAATGACTAGACACTAAAACTACCCAACTGCAAAAGCAACCCCCCTCCATTTTCTTTCTCCATTTTCTTTATTTCTCTCCCTGGGGACTCATGGTCTGTTTCTGTTTGATTGCATATCATTTGAAATTTTTAGTTAAATACAATGCAATTATGTACCAAGATAGGCACAGTATTGTCTTTTTTTAATATATCCCACACAGGAATCCCTCTGTATAAGGTTATTTTCATATTCTTGTTGCAATTAATTTATTATGCCTACAAGTTTCTTCTTCAGCTTCACAGTGGTCTCATAGTCTGTAGGATAAAAACATATTAAGCTCTCCTTACAGAATAAAAACAGAATATACTAATTTATTTTATTTAAAATTATCATGAAAAGAATCAGTTAATTCAATATCAATGTTTCCATTGAATCCCTTTCTCCCTTCATCTCAGATATCCACATAATTTATTGGTAGATATTTGCTTTATTTTTTTCTACTCACCAGACTCTTATTTCCTAGATATTCTACCATAGGGTACTAATTTTTAATAAAATTACATTTTAAAAATATCATGCATAATGAAAAAAATATAAAAAAGGGGAATTCAGTGACAATGATTCCTAAGTCACATAGGCTAGGCTCACTTGATTAACCTTCCATGAGGGTGACATGGCAAGACTATTACTTGTAAGAATGAAGGCCTCTCATCTATATCACAACTATTCACCCTCACTCTTCCAAAAATATCTTGTTTTAAACATTTTGATATGTATTAAAATAAGGCCACTATTCCTTGAAGATATATGATAGAATTTTCTGTCCCTATAACCCTTAATAATTATATCTAGATTATGTATTTTCTATTAAACTCATTCTTATTCTTGGTAATTCTATAATATATCAAAAATTATATTATATCATCAGATATTTTTCATGAGTACTGGATTAAGAAACATAAAATATGGTTAAATATGAATTTTAAATCCTAATTCATAAACTATATGATCTTAGAAAAATTAATCTACTTCTGTATGAAACCACTACTAATATTTTTGCCAATGTGATAAGCTATAGTTGTATATTTTAATAGATACATCATTTGTATAATATGAGAAAGGTTAATGCAGTATTAATTTGAACTGAATGTTCCATTAAGAATAAAGTATTAGCTGGGCATGGTGGCACATGCTTGTAATCCCAGTACTTGGGAGGCTGAGACCAGAGGATCTGGGTACACGAACAGACTCAGCTACTTAGTGAGGCCCTCTGCAACTTAGTGAGAACCTGTTTCAAAATAAAGAATGAAAAATAGGGCTGGGGGTGTAGCTTGGAGGTAGAATGCCCCTGGGTTCAATCCCCAGTGCCAAAAAAAACCCCACAAAATGAATAAAGTATTAGCCATGTGTAGTGGTGCATGCCTGTAATACTAGTACTTGGAAGGCTGAGACAGGAGGCTCACAAGTTTGAGGAGAGCCTCAGCAATTTAGATTTTTTAATGGGATCTGTTATATAAATTTATTAAATTACTTTCTTTTATAAAACTGAAAGCCTATACCCTTATATTCATAATTAAAAACATATAAATAGCTCACCATGAAATTTCCCTTCAAATTGATATTGAGATTCTATACTGTTTCAATCCTATCCCCAATATAAATGTTTAAGGGTTTAATAATTTGAGGTTAAATCTATATACAAGAGAAATTATACCAAATCTGGAAGATGATTTTGGCATACCTTCAAGCTAATAAATCATTCTGTCACTTTTTCATTAATGCTGGAAGAATATAAAATACTTTTGGGTCAGAGACAAAGACTTCAGTATTCATGACATAGCAAGGAGAAACAGTGCCCCTTGCCTCTTTACCTCATAAGAGGGACTGAGAGGGCTTAGCAAAATATCTATACACGTAGAAGTCTGCATTGTAGGAGGAAAACAAAAATTGGGGGAAGTCATCTTTTCCTTTTTTATAGAAAGCAGCAATCAATGCTATTCTTTATGAAAAGTAATGTTACCTTATTCTTAAAGGATGTTGGTTATAAACACCATAATGAGAAATGACTGATATAGAGGAATCATGTCCTTCCATCCTTGCATGTAGGATTATGAGAGATGCACAGAAGATTGCATCATCCCAAATAAGTGTGAAGATGGAATATTGGCTTGGAGACCTAATGGATGCATAGAACTGAACTGAGAGTCAGAAAGCAGATCTACACCAATTAGTAAACAAGATATGAGGCCAGACTTGGTACTGCAGAAAAGAGGTTGGAAAACAAGGATCCGCTAAATAAATGGTACTAGAAAAATTGGTCATCTACATGGGGAAAAATAAAATTGGACCCTTACTTAACTCTGTTTTGTGACATAAAGTCCAAATATATTAGGGTATCTTATATTAGATAAGACATTTTACATTTAGAAGAAATATAGAAAATGCTTTTAAGCCTGAGGAAGATAGAGAAAGATTTCTTAAACAAGACAAATAATAGAGCAAATTTCAATAAGCATGACTGCATTAGAATGAAGATACTAGCTGGGCATGATGACACACACCTGTAATCTCAGTACTCAGGAGGCTGAGATAGGAGGATCACAGGTTTGAGGTCAGCCTCAGCAACTCAGCCAAACCCTCAGAAATTTGGTGAGACTCTGTTTCATTTTTTTTAATAGGGCTGGGGGTGTAGCTCAGAGGTAGAACACCCCTGGGTCCAAACTCTTGTAACACATACACACACACACACACACACACACACGCGCACACAATGAAGATACGTTGTTCATTAGATGACACAACAAAAATGAAAAGGCCACAAGTGTCTTTCTATAGATTAAGAGAATATATGTACAATACTTCAAACCAATATATAATCAAAGTTTAGAATCTAAGACGATTTTCCAGGAAACAAGAAATGAAAAGGAAAACAAAACCCAAACCAACCAAACACACAAAAGCTGAGTAGAGGCAGATGTGGGGAAAGACAGAGATGCTATGAATGGGCATTTCACTCAGAGGAGAAAACACATTCTGAACATGAGCATCTGAGCCAGAGCTCAACTTTAGCCATCAGGGAAATATAAATTGAAACCACAACAAGTCATTTTTCATACTCAATAAACTGACAAACACTAAGAAGTCAAAGGCTTTTTTTTTGAAATTCCATAGAATTCTGGGGCAATTTATACTTCTTCAAACCCATTATCTCTATCCTACCTGGCAAATGGATAGCCCTCTAAATCAAGACATTTCTACTCCTACATATGAGCAAATGGGCACATCTGTGCCTGAGGTTACATGAACTTGAATGTTTTAAGCAGTCTTGTTTCTAAAGTAAAATACAGGAAACAATCCAAACATCCCTTGACAGAAAAAATAAAGAAATAAATTGAAGTACATTCACAAAATGGAAAGACATATGGCAGTGAAAAGGAGAAAACAAAAGTTACATAACTCAGGAAGCATTTAGTTGGGGGGGGGGAAGAAAGAGTAAGTGAAAGGTTGTCACAGAAAAAAATTTGCAGTAAATTTTATTTATTCCATTTTCAAAAATGATTACATCTATTGTATATTGTGAAATATATACCTCGAAGCAAAGCAAGAAAATCATTAAGTCAAAGTTCAAGATAGTAAAACTTTAGAGGGAAGAGGGGTTGCTTTAGTGGTATTTGTAACGTGTTGGTTTCCCAGGTATTTCCTTTATAAACAATCATATTAATACCATATCCACAAATGCCATATATTCCCTCTTATTTGTAAGAAAATAAAAAGGAAGTGAGGAAGGATCTGTTCAATACTGAGCTAGATTGATGAGTCTTATCTAATATTTTTGTGATGCCTTTGAATACCAAAGGTGGAAAAAGTTTCCAATAGTAACTCCAAATAAACCTTTAAAATGTTACTTAAATGCAATTAAAGTCAGAGGACCATCAAAAATGATGGAAGCGAGATTGCAGGGTAGCTAATGCTTTCTGGGGACCATAACTAGAGAAAACCAAGTTAAAACCTAGAATTCTACAAGATTACATGTTTGTTAAGATACTTTTAGAGTTAGATAAAAAATGCCCCCTAAATATCTCATAAATTGGTGTTCACAGTTGATGTAATTGAGTCATAAGGATTGTAATCTCATCAATGGATAAATAATGGATTTATCTGGGTAGTGGCCTGGGCTGGTAGGGTGTGGCTGGAGAAGATGGGTCCCTGGGGCTGTGGCTTTGGGGGATTATATATGGTGCCTCCTCCCCTCTCTTGCTCTCTTGCTTCCGGCCTCCATGATGTGAGAAGCACAGCCCATGTGCTCTCCCTCTCTCCATTTCCCACTGCCACGCCCTGAGATCCAGACACAGGCCCTGTGAGGAAATAAATCTTCCTTCCTCTAAGATACATGCTCAGGTCTTTGGATTACAGCTGTGAGAATGCTGACTAATACAGATACTGATTGCACACTACTTCTTGAACAAAGTGATATTGAGAATTTTTTTTAAAGAATGACACTGAAGGCAATTCATAAACATCATCAGAGCTGCCTCCTTAGTTTCAATAAACAGTGCCACCATCTTGGCTTCCTGGGGTCTTAGGGGACAGGGCTACCTAAGTCTTGTAGACAGGGTTCTCACCTGGCAGGGCCTTGAGTGGACATAAGACTCACCCTGGTGTTTCCAGAAAGTAAAGGATCCACCCAAAGAGGGCGGAAGTTCAACCTTTTGTATCTAATGGAGTATGCAAGGTTTTGATTTCCTTGGCACCCATCACCCCTTCCTTCCTTCCTTCCTTCCTTCCTTCCTTCCTTCCTTCCTTCCTTTCTCTCCTTCATTCTTTCCTTCCATTTCTCTTTTGGAATGGAAATATTGATCTTGGGCCTATCTACCACATATTTTGGAAGCACATCACCAGTGTTTTCACAGGTTCATAGCCGGAAAAATATTTTGTTTCAGAATGAATCATAACTCAAGACTCATTGGATTTAGATAATATTTAAATGAAACTTTGGACTTTAGAATTGATGGAGGATAAGTTAAAAATTGTAAAACCATTGAGATGGAATGAATGTATTTTGCATACAAGAAGAACACAAATTTTAGAAGGTCATGGTTATAACATCATGGACTAAATGTGTTTGTTCCCTAAAAATCCATACATTGAAGCACTAAGCACACTGTTGATATTTGAAGATGGGGCCTTTGAGAATTAATTGGGGTAAGAGGTCACGATAGCTTGGACATCATGATGGGATTAGTTCCCTTAGAAGAAGAGACCTCCGAGAGCGGACTTTGGTTCTAACCATGTGAGGCCACAGCAACTAAATGCCCATCTGCAAGCCAGAAAGAGAGTCCTTACTAGAAACCAAATCAGCAGGCATCTTGACTTTGGATTTTTGAGAAATGCATTTCTGTGGTTTAAACTATCTAATCTATAGTATTTTATTAAGGCAGCAAGTTAAGGCAATAAACTTAAGTATTTTATTTAAACTTATAAAGGCAATGATTATAAAAAGTATAAATGATGATAAAAATTGCTAAATAATAGAAGGAAAGAGAAGCAAAACTTGAATAAATTATACCAACTATCTTATTGAAGCTTGTAAGTGGATAATGCTTACAGCTAATAAATTAAAACACTGTCACCATAATATGTAGGTTAAAAATAACCCATTAGAAGAATAAAAATATAAATGGTTGAAGATTATTTTGTCTAAAGACTAGTCAGTGAAAAGAAGGTGGATAAATTTACTCACTGTAAGTTTTTCTGTTTCATTTGATTTAAAACAGTTTTGTTCATCACTTATATTCAAAAATAGAAAACAAAACATGAAGATTTCAGCATTCTCAATTACACTGTGAAGGAAATTTTGCACAGACATGGGTTATACACCCCTGAAAATATAAGACCTTCATTTTCTAATTCCACAGCATCTCCCCATTACATGTAGCAGAGTTTTTTGTTCTTGGAGTTTAACAAATACAGCCGACTTACAAGTTTATGTTAAAAGGAAAATAGACGTCACAGCAATGCCACACAGAATTGTGATTCTCCTGGTTTATGTGGCACAAATGCTTAGGTAAGGAAAAGAAATTGATCAATTTGGAGCTTAGCTCATTAAATTAATAATGAAGGCCAGGGATATAGGGACCATAGATTCTGTCATTTCCCTTTATAAATGAGAAAAACAATGCTTATGACTTTACAGGCATAAAAAATATTAAAACCTAGACTTGTCTTGAGAAAGTTAACTCATCATGCATATATAGCCCAATCAATTCTTTAATTCTATTTCTTCTTAATTGACTTTAATTGCCAATTCTTGTCAACAAGGACAAACAGACCTTGCATTTTAAATGAAATGATGCAAACCATGTTAAATGCTGCCTTGGAGTTTCCAACCCATTTCATATGCATGAAGTAAGAGCTCATGGTGGCCTTTGTTTCTATAGTAAAGCAAAATGAATACAGTATATTTCAGATATTCTTAGAAAAACATATAGTAAAAGGCATGTTTCATGAAATAAGTACATTTTTTCTCTATGATGTGTCATGTACTTAGATGTAAAAAAACTTGGAATGATCTTCACATCTCAAAATTACTTTTGCTTAATCTACTTTGCACTACATTAAGAGACATATTCATTTGTCTTGTATCTTTAGATTTAAAATTATACAGATTCAAACCGTGTGAAACAAACTAGGCAGCTACCACGATGTGAAACTTCTTAGAATTAGTTTAAAATGTGAGACCTGAAATCCTTAATAACTCCTAAAAGCATCTAAAAAATATAATTCTGATTGCTATCACTATATCTTTTAAATTCCAATAATAATTTCATCTAGTACCTAGCAGTCATTCTGGTCAAAAAGTTGTCCACAAAGAGAAACAGAAAGTTTTGAATATTAGTTATTCATTGGCTCAAATTAAAACAATTATTTAAGAATATTTAAATCACTGTCAAAATACCAGACCAAAATTAATATCAGTTTGTTTCTAGAAAGTTTGAGTTTCTTAAGCAGAAAATTATGAGGGAAAATCTCAACCTAGTAAAACCAAGTAACAGTTGTTTCTGTACCGTCTTAGGTTACCTAGTACGGATTTTAATTTCATGTGCCCCATTCCAAAGTTGAGTGCTCCTTTAAGTTTTTAACTTTTAAGGATTTATTACATTTTAGTTAAAATATCATCATGATAATTGAGTAATATATAAATATACAAAAAATAGTTTTTGGAGATTTATACATGAAAAATGTCATATGCAAAATGAATGTTTTCTTTAGAATATATAGTAGAATGAATATTTTATTTGTCCGAAAGCTTCTGATATGTATTACTCTTTGCATAGTTAATAGTCCATATATTTGCAAATAAGCATTCTGTCTTTAAACATTTGCATATTATGTGTTAAAAACAGATGAACTCTTTTCATACTTAACTAGAATCCTTTACCAGAAAGTGGTCTGTTTTCTTAATCTAGATGTCCTTTATTTTTTTATTTGTAGAAAATCTGTATTTGGCTGGGCGTGGTGGCGCACGCTTGTAATCCCAGTACTTTGGGAGGCGGAGACCAGAGGATCCGGGTTCGTGGCCAGCCTCAGCTCTCTCTTTCTGTCTTTCTCTCTCTCTCTCTACCTAGTGAGGCCCTCCGCAATTTCGTGAGACCCGGTTTCAAAATAAAGTATATAAACAAAAATAGGGCCGGGGGTGTAGTGCGGAGGTAGAACGCCCCTGGGTTCAATCCCCGGTACCGCAAAAAAAAAAAAAAAAGAAAATCTGTATTTGGTATTGCTGCTGTTGATTATAGTTAAACCTCAGTGTGGATCAAATAATAGTTTTCTACAAGCAAACACTAAAATTCCACACTCAAAGAAACATTGCTTTTTGCATAATATCCTTGGTGCCATTTAGTCCTTAATTCCATCCATTTGTCATCCATGATGAGAAAAATTATTGTGAAACCCTCAAAATATATTCTTTAGCAATGATAAACATGATACAGTTTTTTGACTACCCTCTTAAAATAAGTTTTTAGTTGTAACTAGGGAATTATCTTAATAAAAAGTTTTATCACTGGACTTGCATTAATATCAATAATATATCCCTGCAGGTACTTACTACTCAAATATTAGCCATTGAAAAATGAACTACTTTTGAGCAACTAAATAGTTTATGTCTATGTCATGTTTGACAGTTATGTTAATCAGAACATGTTGAAAAAAATCTGTTACAGCACATTATTAAATAAAAATGCAAACTATTAAACAGTGTATGGTGCACGACCCTGATTTCAAAGAACCGTAAGTGAATCTGATTAGTACAAACAGAATTTTCAGCAAAATATTAACTATGATTATCTCCATATAGTGAGCTATTGATACATTTTATCTTTTTTATTTGCATCCTTGCTTTCCCTTGAAAATATATTGTCACTAGAAATAATTATGATTAAAGGAAATTATTCCTCTTTGACTTGTATAAGAATTACACGTGAAAGCTGCCTTTAAATATTTTCAGACAGAATTATTATTCCCCCAAATTAAGGATGCCATTCAAGATACTCAAATGCATATCACAGAAGAATCTCTTCTGAAAAATCTCTATCTAGAATATGAAATTTTAACCTTTGAAAGGACAACTATTACTAACAAATTACTCTTATTTCACTCCCCATAAGCAGTCTACCCAGTGCAATTCTTGTCATCAGCAGAAGGAATGGGCTCCAGTAATTGCTCCCAGGGAAAGGACACCATGTAGGTCCTGCTGCCACTATTAAAGATGAGTTTCTATCTAAGGTCAGGAGAATAATAAGCAATTATACCACTCAGGGTTGAGTTAAAAAGTACTTGGTGTTTATGTGACCTTCCATGAGTAGTTTAGTATATTTATAAATATTTGCCATCGTTTGCCTTTTGTCATTGACGAAGGATTGACCTCTGTCACTTGTCACTGACACCTAACACCAAAATGAATTGAAATGCTGTCTTTAGAAATAGGTTTCCTTGATACTGTGACATTTATAAATGGACCTCTAAAGACTGCACTTTTTCTATACACTTTGTTTCAATTTCCTGTCACTCTCAAGTGGAGATTTTTATAATACCAAATTCATCACATCTTTCCAAGATCATTTCTCTGACTCTGAGCTTCTGGTGTATACTTCATCTCTGCAGGAATCTATATTTATTTTTCTCCCCTTCAGACTTACAACAATGTACATATAAAAGCACTCTCAGGGTATGGTATTTTTTTTAAGAATGAAACTACTGGAAATATAATGAATTTTTGGTTTAACACCCAACTTAGTTAGAAGGCTTATCATCATGTAGGTTTTGAAGATAAGTCATTTTCTCAGAATATCAATTTATGTCTCTTTCCTTTGTTTTGTAATACAGAAATAGAGGAAAATATTTAATTGGTTTTGTCATTATGATAGTGATAGCTGACCCAAATTTCTTTTTCCATTCTTTCTGCTTTGAATGGTTTTTATCCATCTTTTTTCCTCTTTTTCTTTTACGAAAGAATTATGGCAACTCTAAGCTTTGCTGTGTGAATTATGTCTCTTACTGCCATCATTTTTGCACTTTCTGCCTTTTCTTAACATCTTTGTAATTTTTATCATCTATTATTTTTCATGAAGACATGCAACTCAGCATCCTTTTGACACAGTTGCATAAGTTCTAGGATTTTTTTTTCTTATGTCATGTATAAGTCCATGACTGCTCCCTCCATAATAAGGAAAAATAAGGAATTAAAGTATTTTCAAAAAATCCTCAATTTGCTATATTGGTAATTGCTTTATTTCCAAAACCTAATACAAAATAAATTGGCATTTTGCATCACATATATTATAATACATTTCCACTGTGACTCAACAAAATATGCCAGTTTCCAAAATAGCAACCAATTTAACAGCAAACTTCACTTAGTGTTTTAATTATACATTTTAGTCCATTCTTCAGTTTATTAGGTTCCCTTTAATATGTATAGTACAACACTATTGCCACAAGAAGATAACGTCTGGAACTTACATGTCCATTGGGCACAACTATCGGCATTTTTCCTCTGCTGAGGTCATGAACCCAATTAAGCCTCATTGCAGAAAGGATAAAGGAAATACCAGTGATCATGCACGCTAAATGTTATCTGCATCTAATCTGACAGTCATTGCTGATTGAACTTGCTATACCCTGAAGCCTAAGAAATGAGTTTTAACAGGCATATAGATTTCTCTGTATTTCACTAATGGCTACTCCAACTGCTTTTGAAAATCAGCAAAAATGAAATGGTGAAGCTATATGTGGGATTAATTTTTATTGCATAGACTATAATGAATGTGAATATCTGGAAGTTTTACATTGTTTTACAGGAGAACATAGATCATCTTTATTAAAACAAAAATTTGCCTATGCTTCCTCTAGCATCCTTTATATGAAACTGATAACCCATGAAAAAATATTAGTAATTTAATCCTAGTAGATATTTAACATTTTTATTTCTACATTTTAGTAAGGGAGGATTCTTAGTAATAGTTCTAATCCACATGGGTCTTGGATCATGTTAAACTGCTAATAATTTTTTGCTGAACTTTATGGAATTAGATGCAAATGTACCCATATAGTTGTACATATTATTTTAGACAGTGGTAATCATGGCTTACAAACCATTATATATCAAGTATTTTCATGGATTTATTCATATTGTTACCAAGTATTCATAATCACAATCTCCAGTATAATTCTAAAAATCTCTGTCTGTTTCCTCATGGGTTTCTTAACCTAGAGTAAATATATTGAAGTCCATATTAAAACACATCACACTGAAAAATAAATCAAATTCTTCATGATTATTGTGTCAAAAATAAATCCATTTTTTACTAGAATTATCTCATTCTATGATATCTCCACTCTTACTAGCATGAAATCTGCCTGTATTAGTTCGCTTTCTGTTGTTATAGCTGAATACCAGTGACTAGGAAATTTATAAAGAACAAAGGTTTATTCAGCTCTTAGTGGTTTGCTGGGAGCAGTCTCACAATTACAGCTTCACACTGGTGCCTTCAACTTTCCCAGGCAGGCACCACATGATGCTGATGGCTTGATAGTTCTGGAATCTCAAGATCAGCCCACCCATTCCACTAGGCATTATCATAGCGGGGATTTTCTATAGCAGCTCCACCTTTGTAGCAGGTTTCTGTCTGGCCCACAAACTATTCAATACATCATTTGAAATCTCAGCATAGACAGCCATAACCCAATAGCTCTTGCATTCCACATCTCTACAGAATTAATACATTGCAGATACCATGAAGGCCTACCCCTTGTGCTTTCCCTAGTATCTGCACAAACCACAACTGGACACATTTAAGCCACACCTGGGGTGGCCAAGCACTGCACCAAGGTCCCAAGTTGGCTCTAGGTGGTCAGCCCATGGAGAAGGCACCGATCACTCCCCAAACCATTCTGCCCTCCTAGGCCTACAGGCCGGTGATGGGAGGGGTGACCACCAAGAACTCTGAAGTGCCTTTGATATTTTCCACTTTCTTCTGACACACAGCACCTGGCTTCCTTGAATCCATGCTAATCTCTTTAGCATGCTGTCACTGGAACATATCCTGGACAATTTCATGAACAGTTTTGTTTTTTGCTCTTTACATGTACAGGTTACACATTTTCTAAGTTTTTCCTGTTTTCCTTTGTTCCTGCATTTCACTGAAAGAAGCCCAAAGCAGCCATGTAGCAGCTTGAATGCTCTGCTACTGCTTAGACATTTATCCTGCCAAGTACTCTGTCTCATCACTCTTAAATTCTACCTTTCATAAAATCCTGGGGCATGAACACAATGCATTTAAATTCTTGGCAACTGTATACTATGAATGACCTTTGTTCTACTTTGCAATACCTTGTTCTTTATTTCTGAGACTTCATCAGAAAAGCCTTTACTACCAGCATTCTAATTACGACTGCGCAAGTAATCTCAAAGAAGTTCCACACCTTCCATAGTCTTCTTGACTTCTTTCTGAACCTTCACTAGAATCACCCTTATTGCTTCATTCACGACAATATAGGCTTTTCCTAACCTTCTCCTGCAAACTCTTCTGGCCTCTGCCCACCAGCTAGTTCCAAAGCTGCTTCTACATTTTCAGTTAACCATCATGAAGAACAACCCCCACTTCTTGATGCCACTTTTCTGTATTCATCTGCTTTCTATTGATATAAATGAACGCCAGTGATTAGGTAGTTTATAAAGAATAAAGGTAAATTCAGCTCACGGTTCTGGAGACTGGAATGTCTAAGGTTGAACTCTGCATCTGGTGAGAGCTTTCTTCATGGTGGATACTCTTTGCAGAGACCTGAAGTAAAATGGGTGATCACATTATGAAAGGGGAACATACAAGAGACAAAGCCAAACTGGATTTATAACAGGCCTCTTCTCTAGATAATTCATAATTCTATTAATCCATGACTGGATTTATCCATTCATGATGGCAGAATTCTAAGTATCTAATCACTCTGTCTGGTATTAAGAATACATCAAAATGGGGAGTAAATCTCAAAGTGATTTTTGGCAGAGCCATTGAACCCATGGTACTGTCCATCATCCAAAGAGGAAATGAAAAAGTCATTAGAAATGAAAATGCATATGCTTTAAATGCCTCCTTTTTATTCCCTATTCACACTCTATTATTTATCATTTCTTCTCTATTCTACTTTTTATATATCCTTCAAATTTCCCTGTCCTTACATCACTAGCTGAGTGATAATTATCTCCTTCCTGGATTACTGTACTACCCTACTACAAAATGTTCCTGCACCCAGTCTGGGCACTCCTCGGTTGTTTTTCTTTTCACATCCTTGATTAAAAAAAAAAAAAACTATCACAGGCCAGCTCTGGTTGTGCATGCTTGTAATCCCAGTACTTGGGAGGCTGAGACAGGAGGATCATAGGTTCAAAGCCAGCCTTGGCAACTTAGTGAGGCTATCAGCAACACCCTGTTTCACTAGGTTGCTGGGGGGGTAGAAATAAAATCAGGCTGGGGGTGTAGCTTGGAGGTAGAAAGCCTATGGGTTCAATCCCCTGTACCACACACAAACAAACAAATTACTACATATCCACTGTGTGTGTGTGTGTGTGTGTGTGTGTGTGTGTTACTGTGGAACAAACCCAGAGGAGTTCTGCCTCTGAGCTACACCCCAGCCTAATTTTACTGTGGAAGAGGGTCTCTAATTTATCTTATGCATCCTGACTTCAAATATGCAATTCTCCCATCTCAGCCTCACACAAACTGGGATTATAGTCATACACCACCATGCCCGGCTACTTCTACATTTCTTAAAAGCGAAGCATAGCATCTTTTGTTCCTAGTGGGAAAAATTAAAAATTTTTTTTTTTTTTGGCGGTACCGGGGATTGAACGCAGGGGCGTTCTACCTCCGCGCTACACCCCCGGCCCTATTTTTTTATGCTTTATTTTTGAAACCGGGTCTCACAAAGTTGCAGAGGGCCTCACTAGGTAGAGAGAGAGAGAGAGAGGAGGGAGGAGAGAGGAGAGATCGATCGATCGATCGTGCGCGTGCACATGCGTGCTGAGGTTGGCCGCGAACCCCGATCCTCCGGTCTCCACCTCCCAAAGTACTGGGATTACAAGTGTGCGCCACCACGCCTGACTGAAAAGTTAAAACTTTTCAGCAAAGCCTACAAGGCCCATCATTACCTGGCTCCTGTCCCTTGGTCTTGTCGATTGATAAAACCTCTTATATCTTGAGGTTATCTGTACATTCTCAACATAACATGCTCTTTGTTGCGTGATTTCTGCTGTGGGAAATTGTTGGCATATCTTACAAAGATCTTCAGACCCTAATCATCTCTAATGGGCCTTCTTGTCTCTCTAAATTTATATTCCAAGCTCCAAATATCTGCCTCGAAACTCCCCCTCAGTCTGTGGTTGATTCCTATGCTATATTGTATATAGTGTAAGATTTCAGGAACTTCATCAAAGAATAGCTAGCTTCGGGAGGCTCCCAGCTGAGAAGACACTTCAAGTTTTTCACTGCATTGAAGAGGTATTAGAATTCTGGCCCAGGCAGAGTGGAAAGATGATTGGGAATAGGTCGGGCCTTCATTTGAAAGGCTACATGAGAGAGGCACATGCCTGAGGAGCAAGTGCTCTTTTCCAGGATTGAGATCAAGACCAGGATAGACACAGATTCTACCAAAGCATAAGTGTATCAAGGAGATCCAACAGTAACTTGACTGTCTCCCAAAACAGAACATGGCATTATCCAGAGGAAGTAACACTTCAGAGGATCTATAGACTATAATAAACTCAATAATAATATAAATTTTTAAAATGACCAGACATGCAAACCAGTAGGAAAATTTGATCAGTAATTTAAAGGTAAAATGTTAAATAACAACAGATTAAAATGTGATTCACATATTAAGGTGACTGGGCAAGGATTTTGAAACAACTTTAATATGTTAAAGAAAGTGGAGGAAAAGATATACCCTATGAATGAAAATAAATGTGAAAAACAGAATATTAGAATCTATACAAATGGATCCAACAAACATTATAGAAGTGCAAAAGTCTACCTAAAATTAGCAACATGTTAGATGAATTGAATAGAAACTAATTCCTACCAAAGATAAGATTAGGAAACTTGAAGACAGTTCAATTAAGAAAAAAAAGCACATATGCCTAGAGGACAAACCTGAAAACAGTAGGAAAAAAGGAAAATCTGTACATTTAGAGAACATTTTCTAATATATATGTAAGTAAAGTCATAAGAAGAAAGGAGTGATAATGAGATAAAAATAATATTAGAAGAAAACTCTACAAATCTGGTGAAAGATATTTTCTCACTGATTGAATAAGCTCATTAAATCCCAAACATAATAGATTCAAATAAAAGTTCACCTAGATATACAGTAGTCACTAAAAACAAAATATTAGGGGACCAGACTAATTGAAAGTCATCGGACTTCTCAACAGAAATTATAAAAAACAAAAAATAATGGAATATTATATTTAAAGTACTGAAAAAGTGCTTAAAATTCATCAATATTGAATTGTATATTCAGTAAATATGCCTTTCAAAATTAAAGCAAAGATATTTAAAAAACTTGGGTTTTACCACCAATGAGCCAAAAAATATAATAAATACTAAAGATAAAATCTTTGGAAGGCATTAAAGAATAAGTTTGAATGAACATCATTGTGCATTATAAATAAATGAGGAAATACAAAGGAGTATTAGCTATATAAGTTAATCACAAAGATAATAAGAATAATGTCTTGATTTATAAATTAAGTAGAATTAAAATACATGACAGGTGCAAAAGAAAACACAAGGAGGCTAAATGTTGTTAAAATTCTACATCATTGTGCTCATTGTTTGAGAAGTGGAAAAGTTTTTCTTTTATTCAGATAGACCAAAATATGTCAAATATGTGTTTTATAACTTCTATGATAAACCACCAATAAAGCAATGTTAAAAGTATAAGAAAAAAACTAATAGAAGTAATTAAAGAACAGTAAACACATTTTTAATATACAATGAAACAGAAAGAGAGACACAAAGGAACAGAGGCCACAGAGACCATATATACAATCAGCACCACATCAGGTAGCAATTAAAAGATAGTTGTGGCCGGGCGTGGTGGCGCACGCTTGTAATCCCAGTACTTTGGGAGGTGGAGACTGGAGGATCCGGGTTCGCGGCCAGCCTCAGCTCTCTCTATCTCTCTCTCTCCCTCTCTCTCTCTCTCTCTCTCTCTCTACTTAGTGAGGTCCTCCGCAACTTCGTGAGACCCGGTTTCAAAATAAAGTATAAAAAATAGGGCCGGGGGTGTAGTTCGTAGTTCGGAGGTAGAACGCCCCTGGGTTCAATCCCCGGTACCGCAAAAAAAAAAAAAAAAAAAGATAGTTGTGGATCTTTCTGGGTGGCTGGAAAAATTATATTTCTTAAATGGGAAGTGGATTTTGGTTCACATTTAAAAGAATAAATTATATAAATATATAATATTTAACATCACTGGATCCACATTCATGCACAGCCATAACCAACTGGTGCTGAACAGAGAAATCTCAAATTAAAAGTAGCACAGATCTTTGGATGGCCCATTTCCCAATAGACTTCCTTCATATCCGTTTGTTACCTGTCTATTGTAATGTTTTATGATCTCTGCCCTAAGCCCTTTGCTCCATGAATACCATAAACTTTTGCTTCCTCCTGAACTTCTCATGAAACCACTTGCTGGTATAATATCCTCAGCTCGTCCTCATTTTAAGTGCTGACTCCTACTAACATGACTACTAATATCATGGAACAGCAGCTATATTACCTACTGGTATTAACCAAGGAATGAAGTGATAAGTAGCCATTTTTCTAAATAACCTCTTTACTTTACAGAGGCCTTAAGTCCTTAACCAGAGTTGGTGGAGGCATAAGCTTTATATACATAACATGTACAGAAGTTATGATAATGTACATAAGTTATATACATAAGTTATGATAATGTTTCACTAGTACATCCCCATCCTCTAAAGCTTTTTTTCCCTGGCTTTCCCCAGTCTCTTGATGTCTCCATTTTATTAATGATGCTTCATCAATAAAATTATAATACTTTTTGGCACCCCTATTTTAAAATATTCAGTGTTTGTTATAAAAGTTTTATTTGTAAAAGTGAATCGAAATTTGCACAAAGGAAAAGTATTTGGGGATTATTGCTTTTGCTACCAATAACAAAAAGAAAAAATACATGATTTTTCAATAATGGTTTAAAGACATCAAAATGAAGACTGAAACTTTTGGCAACTTGTCAGGCAGCCAATATGTATTTAGTGAAAGAGTGACATATAAAGATATAAAGGCTATGCTGCAGGAGGATAAGAGTTAAAAATGTGAGAATAAAGAGTTGGAAAGATAAAATAACTGGATTTGCTACAACAAGAGGTAATTTTCACTACAAATAAAATAAACTGGATGATGAATTGCATAAGGCACATGCATATAATTGCTCAGATAAACACGAGCAGTAGTTTAATAGTTTAATCATGAGATCATAAATGTCTGTAATTAAGCCATTGTCAAAAGGGTACCTGAGACATTAATGAAGAAAGAAAAGGGAAAGGCTCAGTAACCAATAGATAAAAGATAAAAGAGATCAAAAGTAAGTGAGCTCAGTAATATCTCAATTTCACCTTGAATTCTGACGATGGAGGATAAATGCATGATAAATCATTGCCAACTAAACTGTATGGAGGCATAGGCCAATGAAAATCAATGTAATGTCCAAACAGGTTTACATGATTCCCAGCAGATGATAGCAAACATAACTAGAGATGTACTGGAGGAGCTGTAGTAAAGCTTGCTAACCTTCTCCTTACATTATTCCGACTCCATTTATATACCTTATTTTAAAAAGCCCCTCCTAGCAGGATGTGATGTGCACGCTTGTAATCGCAGTACTTGGGAGACTGAGAGAGGAAGATCGCAGGTTCCAAACCAGCCTCAGCAACTTAGCGAGACTCTCAGCAACCTAGTGAGACCCTGTTTCAAAATAAAAAATAGAAAGGGATGGGGGTATAGCTCAAAAGCAGAGGCCCCCAGGTTCAATACCCAGTAACACACACACACACACTATATATATATTTTTTTCAAATATATATATATATATTTTTTTTCAAATATATATATATATATATATATATATATATATATATTTGAAAAAGTTTCAGGCATCCTTTGAAAATAGACTGTGGAAGATAATTCAGAGGAAGTAGCAGAGAGGAAGGACCCACGATAGACAAGAGAGGATATGATAATAAGGAAGAGGTACAATGGGCTCAGCATTAATAAATTCCTGAAGCTCATTTCAAGCAAAGTTGAGGCCCCACATACTTATACAGAGATGTGACTTCAATCACTAGCAAACCTCAATGATGCAGCTCATTAGCAGTAATAGATGTTCCTAGGCTTGCTAAGCACCTAATTTGCTACTAGGAAATGATTCTAAGCATAGAGAGAAATAAAGCAGCATAAAATCAGTTTCTAAGATAATTAAGAAATGCTAGGCAAATATGATTACATATCCAAGGATACTTTAATTATGTAATGTATCATATATTTATCTCTCTCTCTCTCTCTCTCTCTCTCTCTCTCACACACACACACACACACACACACACACACACACACATATCCTCACTTCTATCTAACTCAAGGAGCTAATCAATTATTTCAACATTTACTATAACTGGTACAGTACTAGTGTTTCCAGGAACACAACAGCAAGAATAAACTGAGTTCACTAGGATTTCTATTAATGTTAGAAGACTGACAAATGTGCCGTAGTAGCACATAATATATGACAAAATATAATTTCATGTTGGGGTGAGTAGTACAGATTTAACTGCTGTCAAATTTCAAAGAATAGAAAGATTAACATGAGAGAACATTCAAGAAAGATTTTTATTGAATAGGAGGAGCCTGACCTAGCATTCAATTATGGATAAACTTTTATGATAGGAGATTTTGCTTAGCTGAAATGCATATAGATGGAAGAAAAATGCTTTTAAAAATTCCTCCTTAGCCAATTTTCATGTTCATATCAATAAAGCACTAATTTTTGAACAAGGAAAAAGAGACCAACTTAAATGTGCCTACAGGACAAAGATACGTGTGTTTTATTACTGGCCCTACAGTGAGGTACTTTCATAGACAGTTGTTTTCTCTCTGGATGGGGGCTCTGTATACTGACTTGATGCTAATGACACTTTTCGCTATATATAGACAAGTTCTTGACATTCTATTTCATTCTATTTTGATTCTATTTTTGCAAGTTCAAATGGATAAGTAATAAGAGGTAAAATAGCTACATAAAGCATAAGTCATGTTATCATACTAATGGGCTTTTGTGCATTTTCTATCTCTAACCAACATGTTCCCTTCTATTATTCTTGCTTGGCTTGTGTAAAAGGGAGGAGGAGGAAGCGTACCACTGATAAACTGGTAAGAGTAGAGAGAAACCCAAATTTTAACAATTATTAGGGAGGTCAAAATATGTTTTGTCCTATTTTATTACAAGATCTCACTACACATTTAATTCCCTCTGATTTGGTGTATACTTTAAAAGATAAGAGCCTTTAATCTCCTTTCTCAAGGGAAGGTAATAACACCAATAATCTTCAGATACATATATTGTCACTTATTCTCTTTTTATCCTCATTGCATCAAGAGAATATATTCATAAAAGGATCTTTAAGAGATCTAAACTTATTTATTTGATGGGAAAGAAAAGTAGAAGACATTTCAGAGCTTAACACTGTTTTTTAAATGTGTAAAACCCAAATGAGGATATTATTCAAGCATCATATATAATATTGAAAACACAGTCAAGGGAAAATATTAAGCATGGAAATACAATGAAGAAAATAAATCTTACAAAGTCAACTCAAAAGTTGTTTTATATAATAAGAAAATTGTAATTATGTGTGCAGTTACTTTTATAACTATGAATTGCTTGTTCAGCCCATGAAAAAAAAATCAGTCCTTGGGAGAAAGAAAATAGCATAAGTAATGTCTTTAGGAATATCTTGCAGAAAAATATTAAATGGATTTTGTGAGTGGGTTGGAGTCAAGATCAAATATCAAGTTTTTGGATATTTATATGTAATAAAAGAGTGATGCTTTAATATAGAGAAGTATAGAATGAGATCTTTGTAAAAGATGATACTTAGCTTGCCTGAGAACTCCAGGAACTTATATTCCCTTGGGAGTGACTGAATGTTTACAACACACCAGGTAATGAATATGGAAGATTTAATTGTATCAAGGAGACTACATCAGCATTATTGGACGTGACACAGAAAGGCAAATGTGCCTCCCACAAAGGATGTGGGAGACCAAAGCATCTAGACAGGATGTCAGAAACAGACTCTTAAAACATTGTACTTCTCAGAAAGAAAAGTCTCTACATGCAACTCCCACCAGTAGATATGTATAGATCTGCATTTATCTACTGCATTGTGTTATAATGTGTTATTTTATTATAAAATATTTATTATAAATATTTATAATATTTAAATATGTAACAATATATTTTAAATAATAAAAAATGGATATATATTTAAAATTTATTTTCAAAATATGGACACCGAAAGAAAAAAATCCACATACATGTTCCAATTACTATGAAATGTCAAAAATTTAAGCCCCATTTGATTATTTAGTCATTCAACACATATTTATTGAGTCTAGAATAGTCCAAATATAGATTCCATCAGTTTGAAATCAGCATAATGTCAATATAATATAGTACAATCCAAAGTTTTTGCTTTTTCAAAATTTCAAATGTTCCCCTTCCTCAGATAACACCTGTGTTTCAGTGTGCATCTATTAATATCTGGGCAGGAATTAGGCCTCCATCCTCTTTCCCCTCTGTGTTACTCTGGTACTCCAGGTTATGTTATGTTAATTGACAAAAGGGACTTTGCACATGGAATTTTGTAACTGATTTTAAAATGAGGAAATTATCCCGAATGATGAACATGGGCACAGTGTAATCACATAGCCCCTTACCAATAGAAAAAGAGGGTGGACACGGCAGAGAGATATGGTGGGAGAAAGACTCAGAAAAAAGGGGCCATGAACAAGGCAGATGATCTCTAGAAAGTTCTGACAAAGACCCTCAGCTGACAGCAAAGAAATGGGTACTTGGGTCCTACAACCATATGGAACTGAATCCTGCTAGCAACCTTAATGTGCAAGGGAGTGGAAATAGATGTTCCCTGAAGGCTCTAGAAAGATGCACAGCTCTCGCCACCCCTCGCCACCCCTGGCCTCCAGTCACCTGAAGGTCTAAGCAGAGACCCAGCAGAGCACACCACATAGTGTGTTTTTGTCTATTTATTTCTATGGTGGTGTGTGAATAATCAGAGGAATGTTGATTTTATAAAGATCTCTGAGAAGAAATCTGATTTTTTTTGTTTGTTTGTTTTTTGTTTTGCTGTACTGGGGATTGAACCCGGGGGCGTTCTACCTCTGAAGCTACACCCCCAGCCTTATTTTTTATTCTTTATTTTGAAACAGGTTATCACTAAGTTGCGGAGGGCCTCAGTAAGTAGCTGAGGGTGGCCGCGAACCCGGATCCTCCGGTCTCAGCCTCCTGAGTACTGGGATTACAAGTGTCGCCACCACGTCCGGATAGAAATCTTCTTTAATATGTTTTGTACCCTATCCTTGGGTACAATCTCAAAAGGTAATTAAGAACCAACTTTTACATTTTCTTTGGCTTTCACATATAATAAATGAGAATGAATGTTATTTTATTAGATCATATTGCCTCACCGATTATTTTTCATTAACATTACATATACCTTTAAGTGACACTGAAGATTTTTCCCGAGTCTTAGATGAGAGGAAACTGGGGGACTCACAATAAGAATATTAGGAATGAGTGACATGATAGTTAGGGTGATGATGATGACAATAAGTGTTGAATCCTTGCCTTGCTGTAGACCAGATATATTATTTGGATGATTAACTCCTCTGTTACCCACTGGGGCCCATGAGGGTTATTGCTGCTGCACTCATTTTATATATGGGAAAACTAAAACCCAGAGAGGTGAGGTGGATTTTCCTTAGAAAGCACAGCAGTTGAGCTCCTCATTTAAGTGAAACAAAATACAAGAGGGCTGTCATGGTCTGTCCAGTCTGCTATAACAAAATACCACTAACTAAGCTGGGCATGGTGGTGCATACCTGTAATTCCAGTACTTGGGAGGCTAAGACAGGAAGATCAGAGATTCAAGACCAGCCCCAGCAATTTACTGAGTCTCTCTTAGCAATTTAGCAAGACTCTGTTTCAAAATAAAAATAAAATGGGGTTTGGAGTGTAACTCAGAGGTAGAATGCCTCTGGGTTTAATTCCCAGCACTACAAAAAAATAAAAAACCCTAACTAGATATCATTTAAGTGACAGAAATTTATTTCTTACAGTTCTGGAGACTGGGAAGTCCAAACTGAGGTGTCAACAGATTCGGTGTCTGGTGGCAGCCTGCTTCTTCATAGCCATCTTCTCATTGTGACCTCATGTAACAAGGGAACTCTCTCATGACAATCACCTCCATAGGCCCTATCTCCATCACCTTGGGGGGATTGAATTTCAATATAGGAATAAAAGGAGAACACAGAACATAGCAAAGGTAAAGGCTGATAGTCTTTATCAGATAGCTTTTTCATAGTACATATGCCATCTCAGTAACATTAATAAGTTAGGCATGGTGGCACACACCTGTAATCCCTGCACTTAGAAGGCTGAGATATGATTGCAGGCTCAAGATAGCCTCAGCAATTTAGACAGATTCTTAGCAACCTAGCAAGACCCTGTTTCAAAACAAAAAATAAAAAGGGCTGGGGATGTAGCTGGGAGGTAGAATGCCCCTGGGTTCAGTCCCCAGCACCACAAAATAAATAAATGAATAAATAAATGAATAAATAAATAAATAATAGAAAATATTATTAATAAAACTAAATGTGCAAAGCAGTAATGTTGGAAAAATTTTACATTAAAATATAAAATACAAAGGTGTTTTATAAGGTTAAATATTAAATGACTAATATCTTTCAGATATAATTTTATGAATCATGCACATAATAAAAGGGACTAGTCATAAGGGGAAAAAAGTTCGCACCTTTGTTCTTTTTGCATAGCATCAGTTTAACTGAACCTGTGGCTTCATTATGGACACTGTCTTTCTCCATACAGGAACCTTGTCCTTGAGATTCTGTGACTTCCATAAAATAATTGGACAACTCAAAGGGCAAAATGAATCTGACATCCGTACTTAGAACTGAATCACTACTTAGACCAATGTGCCTTTCACATGAATGTCAGAAGTATTTATTTTAATCATAAAATATTTCCTGATCACATATTCAAAATGTATTTTATTTCTAAAGTTTCCTTTTATGAGTCATCAGGTTAAGATTTAAAACAAAGCATTTGGAATATATATTGCTAACTATATATTAAATAACTTTAGGGTTATTCATATTTTTTAAAAATAAGAGATTAAATTTTATTGAGAGCAACTAAAGTAATAAATAACTGAAATTTGTACCTGAAATATAGTTTTTCTTTAGTAGAGTTGACCTTCTTAGATTGAGAAAAAGTAAATATAGACTCATACCCAGTCTTGCCAAAATTTCAAATTAGGGGAAGAAACAAAATATATGGTTGTAGTGCAATTAATAAATTAGTATAATCTTCTTTTAGGGACACCATCTGTGTGTTTGACATAGGAAAGAAAATGGCAAGTGAGTGTGAGAGTATGTCCATGGGCACTATGGGAGAATTCTGGACTGTTCCTCATCTGCTTAAAATGAAGGAGGTTAGTAAGTGGACAATATTAATCAGTAAAAAATGATGACTAATCAAAGTTAGTTATCCAACTATCAGGAGTTCTGACTGCTGGAGCTGGAGAAGAGGACAGATGATAAAGTAGATCTCTTGTTAGGACTTGTGATATAAACTCCACTAGGTGTTATGGCCCAACCAAGGTCTCGGCATGTGCACAGCTCAGTTACAGTATGGTAGAGTGTCAAAGCAGGTCTGGAGAAACTGAAGGTGGCCTGTTTTCTAGCAGAAGAAAATAAAAGACAAAATGAAAAAGAGAGTATACAGGTTCAAATGGAAATTGCTCAAAATAAAGTACCTCTATCACCACAATCAAATTTTAGAACCTTTTCATCACGTCCAGAAGAAAGCCAGTACCATTAGCATCTTCTATCCTCTAACCTCAGGCAACTGCTAATCTACTCTGTATTTGCATGGATTCGACTCTTCTTGACATTTTACATAAATGAAATTTGCAAGCTGCATGGCCGTGTGACAGGTTTCTTTTGCTTAGCGTAATGTTATTACGTTCCATCCATGTTGCAGAATATATTAATACTGCTTAACTCTATGAATATACTAAAACCATTAAATTGTCCACTTTAAATGGGTGAATTATATGATAATTATATCTCACTAAAGCTCTTAAAAATGATAAGCCTCATTGGAAAGTGGCTAATGTCTGCTTAGAGGGAACTTAAGATGTCAGGCTTCCTCATTTAAAGAGACCAGTGGTTCTAGAGATGGTAGAAATTCCAATGGAATAATCAGGAGCATGGTGGTAGTATTCCTACCTCCCTGCAATTATCTGTTGGGTATGCAAAATGACAACCTCAAGTATTACAGCTCAAACTAAATAGTTAATGGAAATTATGTTAATGGAGATCTTAGGAGAAGAAATCACCCAGTCAATTAAAATTAAATTAGGTCCCTGTGGACAGGAAAAGAACAAAGCTATAACATGGACAAAAGATGTGTTTATCTGAGAATAGGAATGGCAATTTGGCTGCATGACCAAGTTCCAACAAGGTATAGGGAAGGAGGGTTTTAAGGATCAAGCAGAGAGATGGTCTAATCCTGAGTTACTTGTTCAAAAACCTTTTGTATTGACTGATAGGGGATATAGGTAGGAGGTGCGAGTAGAGCTGCTTTGTGGCAATTAGCATACTCTCTGTGGCAATTAGCATACTCTCTGTTGATAGGCCGACTCTGGAGAGTCAGGGAGTTCACCTGACAGCAGCTTCACCTTTCAAAATGTCAGCTAGAGAAACAAGATGGAGTTTGGCTTTAACATACCCAACCAGGTCACAAACAGGACATTAAAAGTCGGATAAGCCGATTCAAAATTTTGTAAAACTATATCTGACATTTAAGGAGTTTATTAAATCCTATCTACAGATAACTCAAATAAGTGACCTTGTTTTCTCCTCTCTTCAGTGTTCCAAAAGTCAACATAGAATGAAAAATTGGCAGTCAGGGGATGTAGGATGTGAAGTGAATATTTTAATACATGTAAAAAATTGGATATTTGATCCAATACTTTGTATTGGTAACTTACTGAGTTCTAAGTTAGTTTTATGTAAAACTAAAAAACCTTTGAAAGACAGCCAATGAAAATGAAAAATATTTATAAATGCATTTGAAACACTAAAGGAAATACAAAACTATGTTTTCAACTAAAGTGTATAAATCAAAATGTAATAGCTTATTTTATGAGATCGTTCTTGAGTAATTAGACACTGTGGTAAAATTATACACATACAAAAATTATTCCACTTAAGACTTTCAACCAATTTTAAAAGTCTCTCATGATTCCTGATATTAATTTGATTATACTGGTTAATTTTTTATTGGGTTTTAATAGTCATTATAATCCAATATCAAGATTAATATGTATCATTTAAGGTTTTTTGTACATTGGATACCAACCTTAAAGCTAATGGTCATAAAAAATAATATCAGTACACATAAAAATAGTTAAAGGAGAGTACTAAGAAAACCTCAAAAGTCTGATTTTTGCCTCTGTTGCTTTATTTATTGCAGCTTTCTATTACATGCATAAAATGTTATCTATGCCATTAAGTATACTATGCTTTTTAAAGGTTCTAGTTCTGGTAGCATATCTTTTAAGATAAAAAATACTATTGTCAAAGACTAATTGTGACATCATTTGAACCAATTTTCTAGTAACTTCATGCCCAACCTCAGATAAAAACATAATTATAATGAGAGTTTAAGTCAAGAACCAGCCCCTAAACATCTTATCTTTGTCCCCTCTTTTTGTTGAGACTTTGTGCACTAAAAATATGTATATCTTTCTGAATTCCCTTTAGAGATTTGGCCAATTTATAAGATTTGACCTTGAGTCAGAAGGAGGGACACTTTAAAAAGTGGTGGTATTTCTTGCTGTGCCTGGTGGCACACACTTGTAATCCTGGTACTTGGAAGTCTGAGACAGGAGGGTCGCAGGTTCAAGGCCAGCCTCAGAAATTCAGTGAGGCCCTCTGCAACTTAGTGAGACCCTGTTTTAAAATAATAATAAAATAATAATAATAATAATAATAATAATAATAAAATCCCAGTACTTGGGAGGCTGAGACCAGAGGATCTAGGTTCACAGCCAGCCTCAGCTACTTAGTGAGGCCCTCCACAACTTCATGAGACCCAGTTTCAAAATAAACTATAAAAAATAGGGCCGGGGGTGTAGCTCGGAGGTAGAATGCCCCTGGGTTCAATCCCCAGAACCACAAAAAAAAAAGAAAGAAAAAAGGAACCCTGTTTTAAAATAACAATAATAATAATAATAAAATAATAATAATGATAATAATAATGGCTAGTGGTATAGTTCAGAGGTAGAATGTCCCTTGGTTCAATCCCCGGTACCCACACACACACACAAAAAGAGATGGTATTTTGTTTAGCATTTTGCTTTTCACTTTTGTGGGGTTTGAAGTTTTTTTGTCTGTTTTTGACTTGTTCTTCATTCAGATAATCAGTGTCCACTTGAAGTCATGTCTGACTCTTAATTAATGCTTCCCTGTGTGATGATGTATAGTTGTGATAATGCGTAGCTAGAGCTTGTTAGCCAGAGTAACTTGTTAGCTAGAGTGACTCCATGCTTGTTACTCAGAATGACCTCAAACCTGGCCCTAAAACAGGGAAGTTGGCCTTAAGAAAATTAAACTAGGACATTGGCAGGATAGTTAATGAATTTTCATAATAACATATTGTAACTTATTGTGTAATTGTTATCTTGCTAACCGCCTATTCTTGCTTCTGTACTTTTGTTGTGCTTGGCTTGCTTGGCGTACATAAATACTATGGGAACCATAGAGGCTTCCCACCCCCTGCTATGGAAACCTGCCATGGGAACCTGTTTCATCCTGAGCTTGTATTGTATCTTACCCTATATAAGAAAATGCTGGAGAGCAGTCAAGTACTGCACTTGGCTCTCATGCCTGTGTAGTCTTACTAGCCGGTAATAAAGCCTCTCATTTAACACCTTTGGTGGTCTGATTGGTCTTGATTGGGATGCTACCTCCCAACACCTGTGTTTCTCTTTTGCATCATTCTGTGTCTCAGGTGAGCAAATATAAAAGATAATCCAGGTTAAGAGTCATTATGATGTGATCAATTTTACCAAATTCTCAGGAAACCACTTGAATTTAGAACTGAGGAAATTTAATATCTTAGTGGGACTCCTTGGCAAAAAGCACAGTGCTACCTCGTGGCTGTGCACTGCACACTGCATTGGTAATTTTAGACATGGCAGTCATATTACAAAGTCAAAAGACACAGGTGGAATTTATTTTAAACAGATGAATGGATTACAAAATTATGGGAAATACACACAATGGAATTCTACTCAGCAATAAAGAAGAACAAAATAACAGCATTTGCAAGAAAATGGAAAGATCTGGAGAACATTATGTTAAGTGAGATTAGCCAATCACAAAAAAAGAAGGGACATAAGTTTTCATTAATATGTACAACTTAGGGAGTGGTGGGGACACAAAAGGGACTCCAATGACAACGGAGAACCCTCAGTGGTGCAAGGGAGGGGGTACAAGGGAAGGGGAAGGGTAAGAAAGAAGTGAATCTATGGAATTACTGTCAT
>PVJS01018806.1:0-34441 GCA_004027185.1 Glis glis | reverse complement strand
TTCTACCTCTGCGCTACACCCCTGACCCTATTTTTTTATACTTTATTTTGAAACCAGGTCTCAAGAAGTTGCGGAGGGCCTTACTAGGTAGAGAAAGCGAGAGAGAGACAGGGAGAGAGAGAGAGAGAGAGAGAGAGAGAGAGAGAGCTGAGGCTGGCCACAAACCCAGATCCTCCGGTCTCCACCTCCCAAAGTACAGTGATTACAAGCATGCGCCACCACACCCAGCCCTCTAACCCTTTTTATGATTTTGTTTTGAAACAGGGTCTCCCTAGGTTGCTGAGAGTCTTGCTACGTTGCTGAGGCTGTCCTTCAACCTGCGATCTTCCTGTCTCAGCCTCCCAAGTACTGAGTTCTACCACCCCTGGCTCTTCTTTTATTTTTTTATTTAGAAGTGGGGTCTTACTAAGTTACTGAGCACTGGTCTTGATCTTTCAATCCTCCTGTCTCAGCCTCCGAAATACTGAGATTACAGGAGTGTACCACTGCAGCCTGCAGGAAGGGTGGTCTTGTCAGAAGGAAGAAGAAACAAAACGACTCTTTAGGAACAACTTCTGCCTATGTGAGAAAACATTTAGATTGGATAAACAATATATCAACACACACACACACACACACACACACACACACACACACACACACAGATCCAGGCATGGTGGTGCATAACTGTAATCCCAGTACTTGGGAGGCTGAGACAGGAGGATCACAGACAGGATCAAGGCCAGCCTCAGCAACTTAGTGAGATCCTGTTTCAAAATAAAATATAAAAAAAAGGGCCAGGGGTGTAGCTGGGAGGTAAAATGCTCTTGAGCTCAATCCTCAGTACCACACACACACACACACACACACATATACAACAAAAGAAAAATGAGAGGCCTCTGAGACAGGAAGAAATATTTTCTAGAGGAGGTAAGTAACTTAAAGCTGCTCAATTATTCCTTCTGAAAATCTAAGTAAATCCCCCTGACAGCAGGATCTGGGCTCGCCTGGCTCATCCTGTACTCTGTGGAAAAGCTCCCGACTTTCTGACTCTTTAATATTTAGTCAGTACACGGGATGGATTTGTTGTTCCCAAGTGTTAAATGACCATGTGTATAAAAGTGCCTGCACAAAGCCCAGTGCACTGCTGTATACACACACACACACACACACACACACACACACACACACACAGGTGCGTGCTCTACTGTTGGAAATTCAAGGAAAGTTACCACAATATGTGATGGCTTATTTTCCAAAAGATGACAAGATTCATTCTGGAGCACACGTAGATTTAATATCTGCAAACTTAAAAAGAACCAGCCGGGTGCGGTGGCACAGGCCTCTAATCCCAGTACTTGGGAGGCTGAGACAAGAGGATCGCAGGTGTGAGACCAGCCTCAGCAACCTACTGAGACCTGTTTCAAAACAAAAGATAATAAAAAGGGCCGGAGATGTAGCTTGGAGGTAGAAGGCCCCTAGGTTCAATCTCCAGTACCACCACCACCACCACAAAAAAAAAAGTTTAAGGGGATGGAAATGCTAACTATACTGATTTGATCATTTTACGTTACATACATGCATTACATTATCACACTATACCCCATAAATATGTACAATTAAAATAATAAGAAGGGCCAAGGATGTAGTTCAGTGGTACAGCACTTGCCTAGCACATACAAGGCCCTGGGTTTGATGCTGGTATGACAACACACACACACACACACACACACACACACACACACACACAAACTTGTATTACTTTTACCCAGATATGGTGTTGCTCACCTGTAGTCCCAGCTATTCAGGAGGGTGAGGCAGGAGGATTGGTTGAGCCCAGGAGTTCAATCCAGCCTGGGCAACAGAGTGAAACCTCCTGTCAGTAATAATGATGATGAAGAAGAATAGTTTGTTTTGTGAATGTAGGCATTTTGTGAATTGCTTTTCTTGCATCCGCATAAGAGGAAGGATGCTCCCTTATTTGACGCTGGAAAGAAGGGTACTCTGTAGTCCGATGGGATCTGAAAGTGTCCAGGCATCAAGCAACAGGACCCAACTGGAGGTGGATGGATTTTCATTTTAAACCTTTGCCTTCAGTAGTCAGCCCTGTCCTCCACACAGCGACAGACTCTGTGACAGTTTACACAGCACAGGGCATTTCTGTATTAAAATGTCATATGCAAGCCAGGTGTGGTGGCACATGCTTGTAATCCCATTACTTGGGAGGCTGAGACAGGAGGATCGCAGGTTCGCGGCCAGCCTCAGCTACTTAGTGAGGCCCTCCACAATTTAGTGAGACCTGTTTCAAAATAAAGAATAAAATAGGACTGGGGGTGTAGCTTGAAGGTAGAATGCTCCTGGGTTCAATCCCCAGTACCACACACAAAACAAAATGTCATATGCAGAAAAAATATATGACATTAAGGTGGGGCACAATTACCTGACTTTTAAAAATCATCATTATTCCTTTTTGTATGTATGATGCCCAAGGACAAGTAAACCATATATAATTTCTATTAAAAACTAAATGTTAGCCTGGCATGGTGACACATGCCTATAATCCCAGTACTTGGGAGGCTAAAACAGGAGGATCGCAGGTTCATGGCTAGCCTCAGCTACTTAGTGAGGCCCTCCGCAACTTAGTGAGACCCTGTTTCAAAATAACAAAGAAAAAATAGGGTTGGGGGTGTAGCCTGGGGGTAGAATGCCCCTGGTACCCCCCACACACACACACACAATCTATGTCAGGCAAGCTTGGTCATAAACAAGTCTTAGAACAGCTTGGGCTTGTCTTAGTTCAGACTGCTATAATAAATTACCACAGACGGAGGGGCGTATAAACAACAGAAACGTATTTCTCACAGTTCTGAGGCTGGAAGCCTGGGATCAGGGTGCTGGCACCGTGGGGTTTGGCCAGGGCCCTCATCCTGGTTCACTGGTTTCTTCTCACCATGCCCTCACAAGGCAGAAGGGGCAACAGAGCTCGCTGAGGGATCTTTTATAGGGCATAATCCATCAGGTGTGGTGGCGCATGCTTGTAATCCCAGTACTTGGGAGGCTGAGACAGGAGGATCACAGGTTCAAGGACAGCCTTGGCAAGTAGTGCGACTCTCATCATCCTAGCAAGACCCTGTTTCAAAATAAAAATAAAAGCTGGGTGTGGTGGTGCACGTTTGTAATCCCAGTACTTGGGAGGCTGAGACAGGAGGATCCGGGTTCTCGGTCAGCCTCAGCTACTTAGTGAGGCCCTCCGCAACTTAGTGAGACCCTGTTTCAAAATAAAGAACAAAAAATAGGGCTGGGGGTGTAGCTCGGAGGTAGAATGCCCCTCAGTTCAATCCCCAGTACCACAAAACAATAAATAAATAAATAATAAAATAAAAATAAAAAATAGGGCTGGGGGTGTAGCTCAAAGGTAGAATGCCTCTGGGTTCAAACTCCAGTACTGCGCACACACACACACACACACACACACACACACACAATTATAGGGCATAATCCCCCTGGTGACGGCTGTACCCTCATGACCTAGTCACCTTCCAAGGCACCCCAAAATATCATCACATTGGGCAACAGGATTTAACAAGAATTGGGGGGACACAACATTTAGTTCACAGTGGGTCTCATTCCACAAAAATACATATGAGCATATTTTTAGCGTAGAAAAATAATAATCTAGATGCTTTTGAAGAAACTGTTCTTTCTCTGAGCCCTGGTGTCTGTCCTGAGTCCTACACACCTGCACGGTGTGATTCCAGGGTCTTTGTCGTTGGGAGCCCTGGGGATAGCTTTCACTCTGGAGTGTTCTTCCAGCCTCGCTGGTCCAGCTCACCCCCGCCTCTTCCAGAATGATCCTTCCAATACATAAGTCAGCGATCAAGTCACCCCCTGCCCAAAATCCTCGTGTGAAACCCCTCGTCTTTGGATGACCCCGGATCCTGACATTTCTCTAGCTTTACCCCTGCGTATTCTTCAAGCAAACCCAGCTCTGAATGATCTCAGTTCCCTAAACCTCGCGGGCTCTCTCCATCCTCCCTGCCTGCCTTCTTGCCGTTCCGTTCGGCTGGAATGTTCCTCTCTGGTTCAAGGCAGATTTGCATTGAACCAAGAGAAGTTCAAACTTGTGCACCCCTTTACTGATCCCCTCCGAGGCCCTCGACTTGATCATGTATTCCTAATTTTACATGTTTGTTTGTTTAAAGAGGGCCCTCTAATTGCACACATTTTAGGTCCCATAAGCCTGCGCCTGCCGGGGCTCTTCCTCCTCCTCCGCAGCCCAGCACGCCTTCCATGTCCAGCTGTCCCCTCCCTGGGTGGATGGACACACACACATGCCCTTCCTCGATGGCCGGCGCTCCCCTCCACAGTAGTACTGTGACAAAGATTCCCCTCCTGACCAAACTCTAGCCGGCCTCCCCTGAGCTCCACTAGGCCTTCACCTTGGCCTATAAAAACTACAGACTCTCAGAATGGACCATTTCCTGCAAACCCCTCTCCTCTCATCAAGGCTTCAACAAAAGCCAGGCGTGGTGGCACGTGCCTGTAATCTCAGTACTTGGGAGGCTGAGACGGGAGGACCACAGGTTTAAAGCCATCCTCAGCAATTTAGCAAGACCCTGTTTCAAAATAAAAATAAAATAGGGTTGGGGGTGTAGCTTGGAGGTAAAATGCCTCTGGGTTCAACCTCCAATCCCCCCCAAAAAAAGACTTCAACACTTCAACAAACACATGACTTATTTTCTTTTTTCTTCTCTCTCTCTCTCTCTCTCTGTGTGTGTGTGTGTGTGTGTGTGTGTGTGTGTGTGTGTGTGTGTGAGAGAGAGAGAGAGAGAGAGAGATGCTGGAGACTGAACCCAGAGGCATTCTACCTCTGAGCTATACCCCCAGCCCTATTTTATTTTATTATTTTATTTTATTTTATTTTTTGAAACAGGGTCTCACTAAGTTGCTGAGACTGACCACAAATCTGTGATCCTCCTGTCTCAGCCTCCCAAGTACTGGGATGGCAGGCGTGCACCACCATGCCCGGCTTCTAACATTATTCCTAACAGCTCAAGGCTGCGTGCCTAGGATGATCCAGACACCAGGCACATCCAAACTATTGGAGAGCTGGGGAAAGTAGAGGCTGGGGACAGTGGAGGCTGGGGACAGTGGAGGCTGGGGACAGTGGAGGCTGGGGTGGGGTGGGGGGCTCAGGCCTCTTGTCCACGTCCTGGGGCAGCAGGAAGCCCCCTTCTAATGAGCCCCTTTAATAAACCCATGCTGCATATGCAGCCTTGCGCTCGCACACACCCCAGTGCTTCATCCCAACCATGTTTTGGGGGCCCCTGAGCTCACTTTCCTCCATGCCTGTCCCCTTTGGCCTGACACGTCCTGCTTAGTGACCAACAAGACCCCCGCCTGGCTCTGATGGCGGCAGGGAGGGCCACATGTAGTGTTTGATGAGCCAGCGCTGGGCGGACAGGCCCAGGGTACAGGGACCCAGAAAACACCAGCATGTGTGGCGGCCAAGGCTGCCGCCTGCTGGGACATGGGAAGCCCTCTGTGGCCACCCGTTGTTCCACTTGCTCAATTTCTTGAGGAATGGGCACCTCTTAAAATTTGCGTCACAGCGTCCTAAGGGCTGCTAAAACCTAAGGAAAAGCGAAACTGCACATCAGAGCCAACACGGTTCCATTTACAGGCTTTGTTTGTAAATGTGTTGTACAAACTGTATTGGGAAAAAAACCCTAAATTTAAAAAAAGATTAGCAACAATAATGAATCATGACCGGAATGATGAAGAGCCATTGATAAAGGAGGAATTGCATTGATAAAGGAGGAATTGCATTGATAAAGGAGGAATTGCATTGATAAAGGAAGTATTGCAGATGGCAGTGCCTGCCCACAAACTGCATATGTGGAGCTGGGTGATTTCAGTGTGCACAAAAGCCCATTTCTCCTCCTGGAGAAAGCAGACAGGACCCAAAGTGCAGCTCTCGTGTTTCTTTTATGACATGTTCACTTCTATCACGAAGGAATGAGATTCAAAATGGTTGTATAAAGATAACCAAATATCTCTGTTTTCACTCAGGCATGGTGGTGCATACCTGTAATCCCATTATTTAGGAGGTTGAGACAGAAGGATCGCAGGTTCAAGGCCAGCCTCAGCAACTCAGTGAGCTCCTATTTCAAAATAAAAAATAAAAAGGCTGTGGGCATGGTGGTGCACTCCTGTAATCCTAGTACTTGGGAAGCTGAGACAGGAGGATCACAGGTTCGAAGACAGCCTCAGTAACTTAGTGAGATCCTATTTCAAAATAAAAAATAAGCCATGCATGGTGGTTCACGACTGTAATCCCAGTGCTTGGGAGGCTGAGACCAGAGGATCCAGGTTCGTGGCCAGCCTCAGCTACTTAGTGAGGCCCTCCGCAACTTAGTGAGACCCCGTTTCAAAATAAAGAATAAAAAAATACGGCTGGGGGTGTAGTTCAGAGGTAGAATGCCCCTGGGTTCAATCCCAGTACCGCAAAAAATAAAAATAAATAAATAAATAGGGTTGAGGGTGTAGCTCCGATGTAGAACGTTCCTGGTTCAATCCTCAGTACCACAAAAAAATAAAAATAAAAAGGGCTGAAGGTAGAACACCCCTGGGTTCAATCCCCAGTACCAAAAAAAGAAAGAAAATAGGGCTGGGGT
Source organism: Glis glis (assembly GCA_004027185.1). NCBI lineage: Eukaryota > Metazoa > Chordata > Mammalia > Rodentia > Gliridae > Glis > Glis glis. The sequence continues at coordinate 27,785 of PVJS01018806.1, read as the reverse complement.
TCTAGTTCAGAGGTAGAATGCCCCTGGGTTTGATCCATAGTACGCCCCCAAAAAAGAGAAAAAGAAGAGAAGAAATCCTGGGGAGGGGTCGCCATGGCGACAGTCTGTGTGGTGGGGAGAGTTTGCGTGTAGGGTAAGTCAGAACTCAGTGATGGTCCCAGTGTGGTAATATTTAAAATCTTTCACCCGAAGATGCTAAACCCAACATTTAATGCTGTGTATGCATATTATTTTTACTTGAATCAGTGGGTTTCCATGAATCCCAAGAAGATAATGTGAGTTGGCCAAAGTCACATCACATCAGTTTAATTTAATTAAAAAAAAATTTAAAGCTAATTTTCTCCAGGCTTAGAATTCTCTAGATATCGGGACAATATAGTGAGTCACAGAATGAGCAGAAAGAGGCCTTAGGGTTCAGAGAATTTCATCTCCCCCAATCTCTTCCCCATCCCAGACTGTCCCCTCCCCTTTCCCCACCTCTCTTTCTCTCATGCACATGTGTGTGCACACACATACACACACACATACACACACACACACATACACACACACACACACATACTCATTTAAGCACCTCAAAAAGTATGTGTGTATGCGTGTGTGTGTGTGTGTGTGTGTGTGTGTGTGTGTGTGTGTGTTACTCATGGGTATGCTACTGGTCTCTGGTGACCAGTAAATGATATCACACTATAAGAGAACCTTTTAAAAGTCTGTATATACTGAAAATATTCACATTTTATGACAATTTTCTGAATAGAAAAATAATTCAAAGGGAAAAAAGTCAGAAAGATACTCTGGTAAAATGATGGTTGTTTCCAATAATTTGCTACTCCAGATAATACTAAATATTGGGAAAAGAAACCCAAGTATAAAACATTAAGATAATAGTAAAGTAATATTGCTAAAAGATATCATGTAGCTGTAAAAGATAACCATGAAAACTATGTGGAAAGTTTTTTTTTGATCAGTAACATCATAGAATACTTTAAAATATGAATACAATCCTGATTCTGGTGACAGTGCAATGAGATGTTTCCTCAATCATTAGGGGTACAGCGCTGGGTGTGGTGGCGCATCCTGTAATCCCACACTTGAGAGGCTAAGACAGGAGGATTGCAGGTTCAAGGCCAACCTCGACAACTTAGTGAGACTCTGGGCAAACTAATGAGACCCTGTTTCAAAACAAAAAAATTAAAAAGGGCTGGGGTTGAAGCTCAGAGGTAAAATGTCCCAGGTACCAAAAAAAGGGGGGTCTTGGGATATAGCTCAGTGGTAGAACACTCCTGAGTTCAATCCTGAGTAACACACACACACACACACACACACACACACACACACACACACACATGGTAGACCTATACAGAAGAATGTTATGCAGAAAAAAATAGAGAGAGCTATATCAGTGTCTATATCCATGTAGGCATGAAATGTTGGATACAAACAGCCTTTAATGGCATGAGGAAAATGTTTATAACAATGTTAAAGAAGTAAAGCAGGATAGAAAGTTGTATATATAATATGTTCTTCATCTAGGAAGGACTTTCACCAAGATGCTTAAAATGGTCAGCTTAGGGATTTTTTTTGTGTGTGTGGTACCGGGGATTGAACCCAGGGGCGTTCTACCTCCGTGCTACACCCCCGGCCCTATTTTTTATACTTTATTTTGAAACCGGGTCTCACGAAGTTGCAGAGGGCCTCACTAAGTAGAGAGAGACAGAGAGAGAGACAGAGAGAGAGCTGACACTGGCCGCGAACCCGGATCCTCCGGTCTCCGCCTCCCAAAGTACTGGGATTACAAGCGTGCGCCACCACGCCAGGCAGGGATTGTTTTTTCTATACCATGAACTTACTTTCCAAATCTCTAAAAAAAAAAAAATCATGAACTCATAATAAAACTGTGTTTAAAAAAAATAGCCAGGCACAATGGCACTTGCCTGTAGCCCCAGCTCGTCAGGAGGCTGAGTGGGAGGATCACTCCAGCCCTGGAGTTCAGGACCAGGTTGGGCAACATGCCAAGACCCTGATTTCCATGCATATGGGAAAATGACCTTTTGGGACATTCTATGACCTCAGAAAGTAAATCACCTCCTTCTGAGGTCTTGTCTTTCCTCATAAAAGTTCCCCAGGATTTTCCTAAGAACCGCCAATTGCAGCAATGTGGGTTGAAATAGGTTAAATAACTCCCAAGGTTATGTATATGGCAAGAAACAAAGGTACACTAAATCACAGGTGCTGTGTCTGCGAAGTTAATAACTGATGCTCCTATTGCATACTGCATAATTATCACCATTCCTACTAGTAGTAGGATGTAACAGGTTGTAATACATTTGAACAATCATTTTAAAATCACTCTAACAAAGCCAACTACTGGATTGTATTTCTCAATATTTTGTGTTTCTCAATATTTTGGTTTTGCTTTTAATCACATCTCAAGTTACCCAAGTCTATGTAAATCATAAGATGTATAGATAGGTAGATGACATTCAGGTGTTTGGCTTACTATTCTAAACTTTATCCTTTAAACCATTACTACTACTACTACTACTACTACTACTACTACTACTATTAGGAGGCACAATATCACAATACTTTTTTTTTTTTTGCAGTACTGGGGATTGAACCCAGGGGTATTCTACCTCCGAACTACACCCCCAGCCCTAGTTTTTATTCTTAATTTTGAAACAGGGTCTCACTAAGTTGCAGAGGGCCTCACTAAGTAGCTGAGGCTGGCTGTGAACCTGGACCCTCCTGTCTCAGCCTCTTAAGTACTGGGATTACAAGCGTGAGCCACCACACCCAGCTATCACAATACATTTTTAACAATTATTCTTAAGGCATTCTAGCAAAACCATCTACCTTTTTTTTTCTCCTGGTACAGGGGATTGAGCCCAAGAATGATTTACCACTGAGCTACATCCCCAGTCCTTTTAATTCTCATTTTAGTGACAGGGTATCACTAAATTGCTTAGGCTGGCCTTGAGCTTGTAATCCTCCTGCCTCAACCTCCCAAGTCACTGGAATTACAGGTGTGCACCACCACGCCCAGCTCACACAGCTCAATTTTATTACTCTATAAGTTTTTTATTTTTAATTGACTCTTGAGCTTTGACCCTAGAAGATGGTGGTGGATATTTTTAGTTACAAGGTACTTAGAGTACATAACCATTAGTTTGAGTTAGTGACATAGCAACCTTGGGCAACTCTATAAGGAAATGTGTATGTGGGGTGAGCACGTGCATATGTGTGAGTGTGTGTGTGTGTGTAATCGTGACTTAAATACCACTGTGTCTCCTGGATTTCAGTCTGACAATATAAGGGATTTGCACTACCTGTGAAGCAGTATAGTGTTATTTGCAAGTAAACTTGGATTAGTCATAAATATATATTGCAAACTCTAGAGTAACTGCTGAAAAAACAAGTAAAAAAGAAGTATAATCAATATGCTAAGAGAGGGAACAAGATGGAATGATATGAAATACTCATAAACCAGAGAAAGCAGAAAAGTAAAAGACTACTAAAAAAAAGAACAAATATAATGAACAGAAAACAGTAACAGATATAGTAGACATTTAACCAAATAAACAGTCATTTAAATGTAAATGGTCTAATTACACAAATTAAAAGATAGCGACTATCAGTGTAGATTAAAAAAATACCCAACTATATGCTGTCTTCAGGAAATTCATTTTAAATATGAAGATATAGCCAGGTGTGATGGCACATGCCTGTAATCCTAGTACTTGGGAAGCTGAGACAGGAGGATCACAGGTTTTAAAGCCAGCCTCAGCAACCTAGCAAGACCCTGTTTCAAGACAAAAATTAAAATAGGACTGGGAGTATAGATCGGAGGTAGAATGCCCCTGGATTCAATCCCCAGTACCAAAAAAAAAAAAAGATACAGATAAATTAAAAGAGAACATGGAGAGAGATATACAATGCTAACACTAGTCAAAAGAAAGCTGGAGTAGGTACATTAATTTCAGATAAAGCAGATTTCAGAGCAAGAAAATTTATCAGGGCTAAAGAGGGGCTTTATGTAATGATAAAGGGGCTGGTTCTCCAAGATCTAACAATCCGTCATGTGCATGTACCTGATAACAGAACATCAAAATACATGAGTTAAACCCTGATAGAACAGCATGGAGAAGTAGACAAATCCACTCTTATATGGGGAGGCTGCAACAGCCTTGATCAGTAACTGACAGCTCCAGCAGGCAGAAAGTCACTAAGGACATAGTGGGACTAAATAGCACCATCAATCAACTGGCTTTAATTGACACTTATGGAACAGCTGATCCAACAACAACAGCATACCTGTCTTTCTCAAGCTCACACAGAACTTTCATGATAGACTACCTCTGGGCCACAAAACACACCGGAGCACATATGAAAGAACAAATATTACATGTCACTCATCATTAGGTTACACTAAATAACAGACACCATTAATCTGGAATGTAACTCAGTAGCCATGGGAAATGAAGCAGAGTTCACCTTCCAAGCACCAAACTAGACAATTTACAGTGAAATAGTGTTTTTGCGGTCTATTTTAAGAATCAGAGTTTACAAATCTAAAGAAATGGTGACATATTCAGTTGGAATGTTTTGTTTTTCCAGAACCGAAGGGCTGTTTCTGAACATGTGCAGATGGCTCTGAATCTGTGCGGTGTTCTGTTTTCCTCCTTTGCACAATGGGAAAACATCCCTGTGCCTAAGAGGGCCAGTTTCCCCATTATGCTCTGAATCCCAGCCCTGCTCACTTTCTCCTCTCCCACCCCATGGATCACCTCCAGCAGTTGTCATGTTAAGGTTGCCAGACTTAGCAAATAAAAATACAGATACCTAGCCAGGGCGTGGTGGTGCACGCTTGTAATCCCAGTACTTGGGAGGCTGAGACAGGAGGATCACAGGTTCATGGCCAGCCTCAGCTACTTAGACCCTCTGCAACTTAGTGAGACCGTTTCAAAATAAAGAATAAAATAGGGCTGAGGGTATAGTTCGGAGGTAGAATGCCCCTGGGTTCAATCCCCAGTGCCAAAAAAAAAAAAAATACAGATACCTAAGCAAGTATTAATTTCAGATAAACAAATATTCTCATATATGTTCTATGCAATATTTGGAACATACTCAAGATTTCTTGTTTATCTGAAATTCAGATTTAATTAGGTGTTCTCTATCTTATCTGGCCACACTAGGCCTTTTACCCTACCTTCCAATCACTACCCCATTTCTCTCATCCCCTTCTCAGAAAAACTTCTGAAAGGGTTTTCTAAGTTTGCTGTTCTGTCCATTCTCATCTCGCCCCCGCCATGCTGGCTCCTTCTCTAGGACTCCACTGAGATGCTCTTGTCAAGGCACCGCTGAGCTCCCTGATGCTTAGTTTATAGCCTCCCGTTGGAGCAGGGGCTTCGTCTGTCTTATGCCCCGTGTTATGGTGTGAATCTAGAATGTCCCCTGGGGAAACTCATGTACTGGCAATGCAAAAATGTTCAGAGGTGAAATAATTGAATCACGAGGGTTCTAATCTCATCAGTGGATAAATTATGGACTAATAATTTGAATGGATTTATTGGGTGATCACGTAGGCAGATAGGGTGTAGCTGAAGGAGGTAGGTCACTGGGGATGTGGCCTTGAGGACTATCTACGTTCCCTGTCTCTTCTCTCTCTCCTTCCCACTGCCATGCCTTGAGCACTGCAGACCCAGACTAACATGGACTAAAGCCTCTGAAATCTCCAGAACTGTGAGCAAACAAATCTTCCTTCCTCTAAGTTGTGGTCGTCAGGTATTTTGGGTTACAGCAGTGAGAATAATGAAACAAGCACCTCATATAAAGCAGGCCTCAGCCCATCTTAAAGCATTTAACAATTTTCTCAGTAGGTCAATGCAGAGAAGCCATTCCCCACTCTCATGGCACTATGCTTGTCACTTGTGAATCTTCCAGGAGAAACACTGCCTGCCTGGGCTATGTCCCTGAGGCCACACTCCCAGGGACCCACCTCCTCCAGTTACACCCTACTTGCCTACGTTACCACCCAATAAACCCATTCATCCATTAATGAATTTGTCCACTGATGAGATCAAACCCTCATAATCCAATCATTTCACCTCTGAACATTTTTGCATTAATACATGAGCTCTTCCAGGGGACATTCTATATCCAAACCATAGCAGTATTAGCTCTGTGTTCTGGAATACAAGAAAGCAAGTCAACCCCCTTTCTCCTGGCCACACTTGAGGTGTTTGAAGTTGGCTTTTTCTCCTACAAGCCAACACTCCTTTTGGCCAATACCTGTTTTTTTTTTTTTTTAATTTCTTGCTCAAATGAAATGGTTTCCAGTTCTGCTGTTCTAGTTCTCCTTCTCTTGGTCTTTCTACCCAATTCACAACACATTCCTTTCAAAATGTAGCACAAAAATTCTTCAAGTAACCAGCAGGGGAGATAGAAATTCTTATATCCCCTCACTGGGACACTATATTTCTAACCATAGAATCTAAGGCTGGGTTGATTTTTTAAATATCCCCAATACTCCTAACGATCCCCAATATGTCTGTTAAAATCCTCAAATCTTTTCTTATAAAGTCCTGTTAGACCATGCTTCCTTTACCCTATAGGCATATTAGAGGGTTTGTTAAAATCTAGAAAACCTTTACATTTAATAAGAATAAATGAAATTTTGTTGATATTTTGGCCCTGTGTTTTAACCTGTCAGTCTCATCTTTCTACCCATCATAATATCTTCTTTCTAAAATCTTGAGGCATCTGAAAATTCAGTAAGCAGCTCTGACTTGACTGATGTGAAGAATATTCAAAAACGTACAACTTCTGGGGTTCAAAGGCCAGTAAGCTCCAAAGATGAAATCTAAATTATCCTGAAAGGGGATGAGGCTTGGAGAGCCTTTGCCAGAAGCCTAAGCCCACTTTGGGTCTTGCAGAAATTGCTATTCCTGGTTTGTCCTGTCTGGCCAATGGGTCGGGGAGAGAGAGAGGCATCCTGGGAAGAAAGTGCATCATGGGGAGTTGCTGTATAAGCCCAGTTAGTACTTGAGAGGCCCATGGTCAAGGAAAAGCCATCGAGGCAGACACCTCACAAGTGTCCTTCCAAGGCAGTCTGTGTACAGGGGTCTCAGGGTGCGTGACATTAAAACCAAAGGCTAGAAACTGAGCGTCACTTTCTGGACCCAGCCCACCTACCACCAAGTCCTCTATCTCCGCCATGAAGCCCCAGTGAAGTTCCATAAAGTTCTGTGCAGCACGGCGGGTCAGGTGGGCATGGCAGGGTCAGTGCCCGGCTGAATGCAGAACAAGGCCTAGGGGTGGGGCTCATCGAGATGGGGAGCTGCGCCCAGAAGTCCAGCAGCCTGTTCCCCAAGAACCTCTCCTGATCCTTTTTTTTTTTTTTTTTTTTTTTTTGCGGTACCAGGGATTGAACCCAGGGGCGTTCTACCTCCGAGCTACACCCCCAGCCCTATTTTTTATACTTTATTTTGAAACCGGGTCTCACGAAGTTGCGGAGGGCCTCACTAAGTAGCTGAGGCTGGCCGCGAACCCGGATCCTCCGGCGTGCGCCACCACACCCGGCTCCTGATCTTTTTTTACACCTCATTTCACACAAATTGTAATCCTTTTGTTCCCCCTGCCCTTGTATGCACTGGAATCCTAACCAATAGCTTACTGTAAGCCAGTTAGAAAGTAAATCATCTTGATCAGCCCCAATCACAAAACATTACTTTTTTGTCATTATATATTATTATTATTATTATTATTATTATTATCATTTAGCAGTGCTGGGAATTAAACCAAGAGCCTTGCAAATTCTAGACAAGTACTCTACCATTGAGCTACATCCCCAGCACAATTGTGTTCTTAGGACCACAGTTTGCTAAAATTCCGATGCCTGTATCTCTGGTGGTCCACGTATCCTGGGTTTTATTTCCTTCATTTTTGCTAATCTGCATTCTGACCAGGGAAGGTAGAACAGACAAGGGGAGAGTCAGTGGGCTAGTATGTGATGCTCTGAGTTAAATGTGGTTAACTGTGTCTTTTTAAAATTTTACCTTTACTCCTAATTTGTGAATCCATTTTTTCTCACCAGGAACCCGGAAGGAACAATAGCTCAGATCTAAACACACACTGGTTCTTGGACTCCAAAATGAAGCCGCCACCCACTTGTCTTTCTCTCACTCACAGCTTTAGGAAGATCCAAATCTTGTCTGATCTTGTCTAGATTCTGCTAAAAATAGAAGGTCCCTACAGCTCTTCAAAGCACCCACAGTAGAACCTCAGTTAGAAAACAAGAGCACCGCTCATGGCACTGAAACGCAGCAGCCCCATTTCAGCTCACAGGACCACCCCTCTTTACAAAATCTTTGACAATAACATTTTCTTTAAAGCCATCTCAGAATCTTAAAGCACCAAATGAAAGAAACCACTGATTTGAAGCCAGGCAGGCCGGCACACACCTGTATCCCAGCGACTCTGGAGGCTGAGGCCGGAGGATCCCAAAGTCAACTTGGGCAATTAAGTGAGACCCTGTCTCAAAATAAAAAGATACAAAGGGCCGGGGATGTAGCTCAGGGGTGGCATGTTTGCCTTGCACAGATGAGGCCCTGGTTCCATCTCCAGTATTGCAGAAAGAATGAGTAAGAAAGAAAGAATGAGTAAGAAAGGACATGAGGCACATCACCACAACCAAACACTTAGCTCCCACAAGGTGTTTAGACACAGAAGGCACCGGCTATGACCCCGGCTCTCTCAAACAACGTGAAAGAATGAGTTTCCCAGATAGGTTTGGGCTTTACCCTTCTGTAATACTACACTTTGGCACAAGTACAACAAACAAGAGTTAAACACATAAATGTGGTTTTCCTAGCCTTGTGGCTGTAGTTTCTCCAGCCTTTAACACTAGGAAAATCAAACACACATCACCCCGAGTTATTCCAGAATGGGCAGGGTGCAGCAAAGCAAGGGCTGGAGACCTGGGAGGGAGAGAGATACTAGATAAATAGAGCACTGTCCAGTGAGGTTCAGTTAGCTTAATCGTCTAACTCAGGCCCTGGACAAAATGAACTCTCTCTTTTTCTTAATTGTGTGGTACCAGGGACTTGATCAGAATTCTACCTCTGAGCTATACCCCAGTCATCATCATCATCATTATTATTATTATTATTATTGTTGTTGTTTGTGTGTGTGTGGTACACAGGGGCATTCTACCTCCAAGCTACACCCCAGCCCGATTTTATTCTTTTATTTTGAAACAGGGTCTCACTAAGTTGCAGAGGGCCTCACTAAGTAGCTGAGGCTGGCCACAAACCTGCGATCCTCCTGTCTCAGCCTCCCCAGTACTGGGATTACAAGCGTGTGCCACCATGCCCGGCTTTATTTTTTATTTTTGAAACAGGGTCTCGCTAAGTTGTGGAGGGTCTCACTAAGTTGCTGAGGCTGGCCTCAAACCTGCGATCCTCCTGTCTCAGCCTCCCTAGTACTGGTATTACAGATGTGTGCCACCACATCCAGTTTCTTGGCTTCTTGTTTTTCTTTCTTGTTTTCTCTTTACCTTCAGCTGTGCTTGGCAGGTACAAAGTGGAAGAGTAAAGAAAGGGACAAGAAATGCCAATTATGGCTCAAATTCATATTTCTATCAACTCAGGGTTCAGGCTGTGGCGTGGGACAAGCTTGACCTTTCTTCTAAGCCTCAGCTGCTTCTAGGAACTTCCTGCTCATCTATTACTTTGAACCTGGTTATATTCAGAGCATGTACAATTTCATGGGGTAATAAGTTCTAGCAGTTCCCACAGTGTTTTTGTTGTTGTTGTTTTAATCTAAATCTGCCTTAAAACAAAGGTATGTTGATTAAAACTGTTAGAGCCGGGCGAGGTGGCACACACTTGTAATCCCAATACTTGGGAGGCTGAGACAGGAGGATCCAGGTTCTCAGCCAGCCTCAGCTACTTAGTGAGGCCCTCTGCAACTTAGTGAGACCCTGTTCCAAAATAAAGAATAAAAAATAGGGCTGGGGGTGTAGCTCAGAGGTAGAATGCCCCGGGCTCAATCCCCAATACTGACAAAAGAAAACCTGTTAGAATAATTTCTTCAGCTAGATCTATAAAATATTGGAATATATGACTGCTGTGCATAAATTTCCTTATTTTTCTTTCAAAGATTTATTTTTGGTTGTGTTAAATTTGCTTAAACTTTTATAATGTCCTATTCTTATTTGTTTTTATTAACCTCTTTTTTATGGTACTGGGGATTGCACCCAGGGGCGTTCTACCTCTAAGATGCACCCTTAGGACAAATGGCCAGAGAAGCCAAGATGGCGACAGAGGGAAACAGCCTGTCTCAGGTGCTCTGAGACTTAGAACTTGACCATCGTGAAGATAGCTTCTTGACAAGTGAAGAAAAGCAGAGAAAAATACAACAAAACAACTAAAAATTGAAATGCCACGAAATCAGACCCAGAAGAGAGAGAAGTCTGAAAGAGCTCCATGCAGCCCACCTATGGGACCGCAGTGGCTCCAGAGGCGGTGGCTGCGGCGGCAACATCTGGGCCAAGTCGTGCTGGGGCTGATAAATGGCAACGCTGCGGCTCCCAGAGACCGCCAGCATAGAAACCAGCGACTTGTGAAGCCAGGGACTGCAGGTCATCAGTGAAAGCGGTCAGAACCTCACTCCATGTGCATCAAAGACCCGACAGTCCAGACCACCCGGCCAGACCTCCGCGAAGGAGACTGAGCTCCCCTCTTCCTCCAGGGATCCAGTGAGCCAGACCGTAAGTTAACAAGCCGAGTATGCCAGTGGGAGACCACCCAGTGTGGCCACAGGGACTCGCATGACAAACTATAGACTCGCAGGGTCTGAGACTTTGCGGTTCACCCCTGCAGAGGTGGGGGTGGGGGTGGCTGTCAGGCACAGCAGAGAGGTAGATTAAAAGACAGCTCGCGGAGCATTCCCTGGAGAGGCCTACTGTCTGCAGGTCGCAGCGCCCTTGCAGGGTCTCCCAGGTCCTGGTGTCGGGGAGAAATAACCCAGCCAACAGAGTTACAAGCTTGGAAACTGATAGACTCAGGTCTGGTGGTTCAGGAGCTGCAAGCACTGGCACCAGGGACCAGCAAGAGCAGCTGGTCCAGGAGATGCTCCTGGGGCTGAAAAACTGACTCACCCAAGCTCTAGGCCTGGAACTGAATAGCCTCTCCCTGCCTGAGATTGGGCCTTGGGTGGAGAGCGACTGCAGCGCCACATAGGCCAGGCCACAGGTAAGGGGACCAAGAGCGCACCAGTTACACTTGTTCGCAAATACAGGTTGGGAACTCAACAGTCCCTCTGCTAGCTGAGTTTATGCCTGACCTGCATGCATACTAGTGACTGACAGTACCTCACGAGATCATAATAAGTAGGTCAGGAGTGGGGTTCCAGGGACCATCAAAGCTCAGTGAGCCGGGTCACATCTCAAAACATAGCAGTCACTGGCTTTGCTGAGCCAAAGCTCCCTGGCCACAGAGGGTGGAGGTCAGTGCTCTGCAGCATCACGGGCTTACAATCAGCAGAGAGCAGTAGTGGTTGTGGGGCGCCAAACTCCAACCAGCAGGCCGCAGGTTTTGGACAGAACATTGTAGTCTCCAGCCCTGTGGAGATTGGACCGGGGAGCAGGAAGGCCTGCAGCCAATCAGAGACTCCTGATTGCCTGCACTGGGAACTGCATCTACTTAGAGAGGCCCTGGGGGACAAACTCAAAAGTTAGACTAAACGAGTCAGACTGGTGAAGGCAAACATATACCCCCAGCATAGACCTTACTATAAAGGGATGACAAATAGACACAGGACTCACACACAAAGAGGAAGATGCCAACACAACAGAAACACAAAACTGAGAACACTGAAAATGAGAATGAGGAACAGTGAGGGAACAATAAACTCTTAGAGTTCAACCACAAGGGAGATTACCAACACAGATCTACAGGAAATGCAAAGTGGAGAATTCCGAATTCTGATCTACAATATAATGAAAGGGCTCAAAGAAAGTGTACAGGAAATGAAGGAGGAAAATGAGGCTCTAAGAAAGATCCAGAAAGAGGCTTTGAACGAAATGAAGGAGTCAATAAATGAATTAAAGACCACAATAGAAACCAATTCTGACAGGCTAGACCACATGGAAAGGCGAGTATCACTCTTGGAAGACAGTTCATTCAAAACTGAAAACACATTAATATAGAGAAGACAATACAACAACACTACCTGAACATCCAACATGATCCTATATCTAGAAGTCCCAAGAAACTCAACTAAAAGACTACTAGAGCTAATTAACAAATTCAGCAAAGTTGTGGGATACAAACTCAAACTAAAAAATCAGTAGTTTGTCTATATGCCAACCATGAATCCACTGAGAAAGAAATTCAGAAAACAATTCCATTCACAATAACCTCAAAAACAATAAAATAGCCGGGCGGGGTAGCCCATGCTTGTAATCCCAATATTTGGAAGGCTGAGACAGGAGGATTGCAGGTTCGCGGCTAGCCTCAGCTACTTAGTGAGGCCCTCTGCAACTTAGTGAGACCCTGTTTCAAAAATAAAGAATAAAAAATAGGGCTGGGGGTGTAGCTTGGTGGTAGAATGTCCCTGGGTTCAATCCCCAGTACCACAATAAAATAAAATAAAATAAAATAAATGAAATAATAAAATAAATAAATAAAATAAAATATCTAGCCAGGCATGGTGGCACACACTTGTAATTTCAGTACTTGGGAGGCTGAGACTGGAGGATCCGGGTTCGTGGCCAGCTTCAGCTACTTAGTGAGGCCCTCTGCAACTTAGCAAGACCCTGTTTCAAAATAAAGAATAAAAATAGGGCTGAGGGTATAGCTCAGAGGTAGAATGCCCTGGGTTCAATCCCCAGCACTTCAAAAATAAATAAATAAATAATAAAAAAATAAAATATTTAGGTATAAACCTAACCAAGGAGGTAAAAGACCTCTACAATGAAAATTACAAAACACAAAGGAAGAAATTGAAGAAGCTCTTAGAAGACAGAAAGATCTCGCTTGCTCTTGGATAGGCAGAATAAATATTCTCAAAATGGCCATTCTCTCAAAAGTGATTTACAGAGTCAATGCAATCCCAATCAAAATACCAATGTCATTCTTCACAGACCTACAAAAATCAGTCATAAATTTCATATGGAGAAACAATAGACCCATAATAGCCAAAGCAATTCTCAGCAATAAGAACCATGCAGGAGGCATCACAATTCCTGACTTCAAATTATACTACAGAGCTATAGTAATAAAAACAGCATGGTATTGGCACAAAAACAGACACACAGACCAATAGATCAGAATAGAAGATACAGAAACAAATCCACAAACTTATAGCCAATTGATTTTCGACAAAGGTGCTGGACACATACATTGGAGAAAAGATAGCCTTTTCAACAAATGGTGTTGGGAAAACTGGTTATCCATTTGTAGAAAAATGGAACTAAATCTTTACCTCTCACCCTGCTACAAGAGTCAACTCGAGATGGATCAAAGACCTGGAAGTTAGACCAGAGATAGTGAAATTACTAGAGGAGGGCATAGGTTCAACACTCCAATATATTGGTACTGTCAGAAACTTCCTCAACAAGACCACCAAAGCCCAGGAAACTAAAACAAGGATTAATAAATGGGATAGCATTAAACTAAAAAGTTTCTGTACATCAAAGGAAACCATTGAGAGTCTAAAGAGAAAGCCTACGGAATGGAAGATCTTTGCCAGCTATCCCTCCAAGAGAGAACTAATATCTAGAATATACAAAGAACTTAAAAGACTTTACACTAAAAAAAAAACCCAATCAAGAAATGAGCAAACAAAATGAATAGACACTTCACAAAAGAAGAGATACAAATGTCCAATAGATACATGAAAAAATGTTCAACATCATTAAATTACTACCATAGACTATGTGTACATATGTGAATATACCAATGTCAATCGCAGTACTCTGTATTGGGAAGGGGGGAAATGGGGGGGCACCAAGTGCTGAGTGCTTGTATGTCAATGTCAACATGATTTACATTATGAAAAAAAAGATACACCCCCAGCCCTACTTTATTTTTGAAACAGGGTCTTGCTAGGTTGATGAGAGTCTCACCACTTGCTGAGGTTGTCCTCCAATTTGTGATCCTCCTGTCTCAGCCTCCCAAGTACTGGGATTACAGGCATATGCTACCACGCCTGGCTTTTTATTAACCTCTTTAAACATCTGAAACATTCTTTAGGGTTTTCTTGTAAAAAGAATTTTCTCTAATTTTTAGGTTCGAATTTTCTTTGGGGTTGATTCCATGAACTCTCCTTGAAGGCTTATTTTCTGTAAAGACTTACAACTGTTAATTGTGGCTTCACTGTTAGCAGGAGCTGTGCACCCTGAGAGGCACTGCAGAACCTAGGTGTAGACAGGACCACATTAGTCCCTGCAGAAGTTCCATGGGCTTTACCTATACTACTGTGTGTATGTGTGTGTGTACATATATATGTAATTGTAATATACATGTTATTTATATATTTTATTATTTATTAGGTTGATGAGAGTCTCACTACTTGCTGAGGTTGTTCTCCAACCTGCGATCCTCCTGTCTTAACCTCCCAAGTACTGAGATTACAGGCATGCACCACCACGCATATATATTTCATGTAATTATATTTGTATATTTGGGGAGTGCTAGAGATTAAACCCAGGGCCTTGCGTATATGTGTGTTTTTGGTACTGGGGATGGAACCTGGGGGCATCCTACCTTCAAGCTCCCCCCTCCAACCCTTTTTACATTTTATTTTAAAACAGGGACTAAGTTGCTGAGGCTGGCCTCAAAACTGTGATCCTCCTGTCTCAGCCTCCCAAGTACTGGGATTACAGGTATGCACCACCATCTCCAGCTCCTAGTGTTTTTACTTTATTTAATTATTTATTCACTGTGATGTTGGGGATCAAATCCAGGGCTTCAGGCATGTTAGGCGAGTGCTCTACCACTGAGCTACACCACCCCTGGCCTGTGTTTATATTTTTAAATCATTTTAGAGAAAAAGCTGCAGAAATGATGTAGAAGGCTTCTGTACACCTTTCTCACAGCTTCCTCTAATATTCCTCCAATATTCATCTTCCTTTAATATTCATCTTAATAACCACAATAAAGCAAAGCTAATAAATTACCTTTATACAAAACTGTTACCTAAACTACAGACTTCATTTGGATCTCCCTGGTGTTTCTCCTGGAGACCTTTTCTGTTGCAGGCGTCGTCCCGGGATCCTATCCAGGATTCCACATTTCATTTAGGTTTTATGCTCCTGTGTTCTCCGTTCCTTTTGCTTTTGTAAGTGGCCAAGGGTTCCCATTTTCTTAGGTTTCACAAACAACTCCAGGTTTACCCTATTACCTTTCAAGACTGTATGGACTTCAGCCTTCTCATTTGTCTAAGTTGTAGAGTCCTAATCTTCCAAAATGAATCAGTTCTTCGTGGATGCATCACCCACCAGTGGGTAGCAGGAAAACATGACAGACAGAAGAAGGCAGTGGTGCCAGGGATAAGTGAAATATTCCGCGAATTCCGCTGAATAGAATACTTACTTCCCACTTAATTCCTTGGAAAACCAAAAGCACTAGGTGCTCTCACCAGGGACACAAAATTAGAGAACTAAAAGATCATCTCATCCAACTCTTCATTTTACAAATGAGAAAACAATCATGTTGCAAAGGAAATAAGCAGAAAAATATCACCTTGACACCAATTCATAGCATTTATTGACATTTCCATTTAAAATGCTAGGAAAGCTGTAAAAATTGTAAACATGGAAACCAAACACTTGCATAAATTATTTCAAAAACTCTACAGCACATTAGAAAACAGTGCAGCTAATTGAAGGGTAGAAACATAACTGACAATTAGAAGGAAGAGTTCGGTTACTAAATCATATACCCATACTGAGACTTAAGTGCCCGCTCACCATGATTGTCAAGTTCAAGTTGCAGTATGGATGCCTCGGGTGGCCCCAACTTGCTCTGCAGTTTCGTAATTAATACTCATAAGCCAGGAATGAGGGTGCGGGAGGCACCAGAATGTGGACCTTGATCAAGGAAGAGAATAGTCAGCACCCTGGAGCAGCTCCACCAAGCAACCTCTCCTGCTAACCCGAGCCCGACTTCCTCGCTCCCGGTGAGGCCCCGGAGGACAAAGTTGAGGGCACTTCTGTGTCTCTTTTCTGAAATGAGTCCCTGGTGCAATTGAGTTAATGACCAGAGCCTCAGTTCCTCTAGTAACTTCCTCATCTTTCCTCACATCTACAGGAGGAACGGAACAGGGTGTCTGGCTTGAACTTGGCCCTGTATTATTCCCAAATTGCACACTTGGGAGTCAAGTTAGGAATACTTGGACTCTGGTGGGCACAAGAAAAGACCATCCATGATGCTCCAAGAAATCTGGGAAGAGGGTTTTGTGCAATGAAGGACTGTGAGATGAAAAACATTCCGATTTTATCTCTGTCCCTTCTACCCATTCAACTCTTTCCTAAAGAGTGACCCCGGAGTAGAAAAACCTGGGGGAAGATGGCAAAGCAAGGAGCCTGGCTCATTATCCGGCCTGTGAGACACTAATCTGGACTAGGGTGTAGCAGGTGAGGACATTCCTGGCTCCTCTCACTTCCCCACTGGTTCCTAACTGCTTCATGTTTCCAAAAACACTTAGATTCTTTACACTTCAGCACTGCCGTTTTAGTTGTTTTGTCCTGTTTGCAGTACTAGGGATTAGAGCCAGGGGTGCTCTACCACTGAGCTACATCCCCGGCCCTTTTTATTTTTTATTTTGAGATAAGGTCTCACTAAGTTGCCCAAGCTGGCCTAGAACTTGCAATCCTCCTGCCTCAGCTTCTTGAGTCTCTGGGATTACAGGTGTGCGCCACCATGCCTGGCCCTGCTGTGTGTTCTTAAGTTATCAAGTGTGCGGTTACACACACAAGCATGGAATGAGCATTGTACCGTGATGTTTTTAGTTTTCAAGTCTTCTTAGTAGTGCACAAAGGAGTCCTGGTTTAAACATCGACAAACACCTCCAAAAATATCAGAAGAAACCTGAAGTGTGCACACTCCTTGTTCATGAGGTGACAAGTGTAAGTCTGTACATGTCATGACAATGTTCCAGCCGTGGCCCATAGAAACCCCTCTCACCTGTTACAAGAATGTCTGCAGCACGCTGGATTACATGTAAAAATGAAGTTCAATGGACTGTCCCAGGCTGCGTTTGTGCTCTCATGCTCTATCTGCAGGCGCAGAGGAGAATGTCCTTGTGCCGGGCCAAATGTGGATGAGCAGGCTCTGGCGATGAGCTTTGGAGCCTTGCTCTGGAGGTAGAAATGATATGGCGAATCTCCACTAGAGCTAAAGTTAGTGTGGGACTTAAGGCCTGGAATTCCCTTGCCCGGGAGCCTAGAACCTTAACCAGTCGTCCTTCCAAGTATCCAATCCATTTGCATCTAAAACCCCAGGATGAAAGGGCCTAGAGAGGGCAGCTTAATGATCAACAGGTGAATGCAGAACAGCATCCAAGGGACCGGCCTGGTTACTGGAGCACGCTCAAAGACATCATACGAATGCAGTAAACACTGACCCCGCGCATGGGAAATGGGAGACTCACAAAGCACAGAATTACTCGCTTTAGCCCAACGCCTTCTGAGCACACTTTTACCTGTGTGCTGTATCATGGGCCTCATGCCCTGGAAAATTTGGTGGGCAAAACTCCATCACTTAAAAGCTTTATGCCACCAAAACCCACACATACTCCGAAATTAAATATAATTTGGAGAGGAAACATGTAGTAGGTAGCTGTAAAGAAGCCAAATATATTTATTTAGAACCAAAGGATTTAATGTCACCGAATGGCTGACCATCAAAATCTGCTCTGAGCAATAACCCTTGGAGTCATTCTTATTACTATTTGCAGACTTTACATTGACCTTCAGCAGTTCTTGGCATGCTCCTCTTCCCTCCCCACACTGGAGCTCTTCCTCGGTAGACCTTCACTGGCCTGGTCATTTGCTGGCTGCGTTATTGCCAATGTGTCCTCCCACTTCCTCCTTAAACAGTGTGGTTAGGGATTTTGTCCCCTACAGTAGATTAGGAGCAAGTTCATTTTCAATGACAGCATACGCCAATTTCTACATCCTTCCCTGGGCCCACCTGGGCTTGTCCCATGCCACCTCCCTGTTAGCTTGGGCAGCTCCACTGTCTTCTGCAGTTGACTTCTCCCCCCCCAATCCCATCAGTTACAAATATGCAACTTCCAAGACTTCTGAAAACCCAAAGCACTTGTGTACTTGGATTATGGATTCTTGAACCATGTTTTTTTTTTTTTTTTGCGGTACTAGGGATTGAACCCAGGGGCATTCTACCTCTGAGCTATACCCCCAGTCCTATTTTATTCTTTATTTTGAAACAGGGTCTCACTAAGTTGCAGAGGGCCTCACTAAGTAGCTGAGGCTGGCTGTGAACCTGGATCCTCCGGTTTCAGCCTCCCAAGTACTGGGATTACAAGCGTGCACCACCACGCCCGGCTATCTCCCATCTTTTTATACCTATCTGTACTATCCAACTTAGATTCTAAGATCTCAGAAGGCAGAGCTCATGTTGGCGGACCTATTTGGTGACAGAACCAGCAGAAAGATGCCTAATAGATGCTCACTGAAAATTAGTGAGGGATGAGAGTTTAAAGCAAAACAGGAGTAAGGAACATGACTCACACTGGACTTTTGGTTTTGCTCCAGTAGCCTATGTGCGAACCCATTCATTGATAGATCATGGAAGGTCATATCATCCATTCTAGAACATACACACAGATAGCATTTTATATTTTCACAGTGCTTTATGCTTACTCCTCAATGAATATTTGCACACAGAATCACATCTGGTTCCCACAGCTAGAGATTCTGGGAGGCGGGCAGGGGAGGTCTGTTCTTATGGCTGATGGAGAAAATGAAGTTCAGAAAAGGAACCTGACACAGTGAATTAGTGACAAAGTAGGCTCTGCAAAAAAAAAAAAAAAAAAAATCACTTCTCCAAACTGCTGACTCAAATGTATAGTCTGTGTTAACAACTAGAATTTCTAAAATAGGAAAAAAGAGTAGACATAAAATGTAACTTTCATTTTAGGGTACTTCAATCAATGGAACTCCAAAGTTACATGTGATCAACAGGAGGACCTTTCTCTTAAGTAGAACACATGGACTGAGTATCTGAAGACCCGCTGGGCGTGATATGTCCCACGAATGCTAGTTCTTTCTGAGTTTGGTGACTGGTAAACCTATTGTAGCAGGAGTCTAGAGGAAACAAGTGCAAACCGAATGTGCTTCACAACGACGACGCGATGGCAGTCCCCAGGGGCTGCTTGTGCCACGCCACACACTGCCTTGTTACGTGTCATCTTTGGTTGACATCTGTTTAAAGGTGTACGGGTTCTAAGAATAAAAGTACAGGCAGAATCCCTCTACGGCAGTTTGAAAGGCATCAAAACTGCGGTTGCAGTCACACCCTTTGAAGCAGAGACCATTTCTGCAATGCACAAAGGAGGTAACCATTTGTAGGACACTCTATGTGCAAACATTTATGACACTGAGCAGAACAGGGAGAGAAAAGGCCATTTATTCCATCTGCTGTCACATGATCTGAATTTATTGTAAGGTGTCCATAATAAAACCCTGCTTGGATATAGTATCTTAATACTATATTTAGGAAACCTGGACTTTTTGAGTGATGTGGAAAGAGGATCTTCCACTTTAGGGGCGGTCTGGTATTAAACCAAGACCAAGAGGTAAGAAATGAGGCCCAGAATGGGGCCTCTCCCCCACGCTCTTCAAAGCCTTTGGGGACTCCCTGGCAAGAGGCTGCCAGTCCTTTATTTAACATCCTGACAGACTTTCCCTCCTGCACCCCTTCTCTTTTGGGGATGTGCAGATGAACAATGGCTACACTTCAACTTTCCCTGTGTCCTGAAATTCAAAGTCTGTACCGCAAGCCTAAGGAAGGGGTCAGCATGATTCTGGAACCAATGACTACATTCTAGAAGCTTGTTCTGGCTGTGTCCAGATTCTTAAAAACTTGGCGCAGATATGCAGGTTTTGACTGGTCAGAGCCCCAAATTCTACCTCGTTGTCTGTTGTTTAATCAAAAGTATTAGTTCATCTAATAAAAAGAAGCTCAGAGTGGGAATCTCTTAGGGAAGCCTGCATTTCCTCTGAGTTTCAACTCAGGCACCAGAAAATACAACATCGCTGTCTTTCTGACCATAATGTGGGAAGGGGGGAAATAAACGTTTACCTCAGGAGTACGTTTTAAGTGAGATGATCCCCTTCTCGCTAGCCCAAAGTGCATAAGACAGTTCTGTAACAGTCACTCAACAATGTAATAACACAAGAAAATCAGAAACGAGGGGAACTCTCTCCTTTCCCTCGTGGTCTCAAAACTCTTCTTTACACTTCTTGATTCATTACAGGGAGGCTGAACCGGACTCAGTTCCACTTCCGGGTCTTGAACATAGAGAATGTGATTACTTGGGATAGATTCACAATAATTTGGTGGCCCTAGAAACTATTATAAATAATGCCTGCTTACATAAGATTTCACATCCAAACATAATTTGTGAGTAAATCATGAGCAAAGTGCAAGGATCTAATAGTTAGGATTTCCTGAAAGCCTCATTCCGTGGGGCCGACCTTAGCAGCGTGTTGGAATGGGATGTCACCAGAAGTTGCACGTGCCCAATTAATAAACCGCAAATACAATTAAGAAGGTAAATCTAAACTTTGATATGTATTTTGAATAACCAAATAAATATTAAGCTTTCCCCTTGCCACATGGGAGTTTTCTTTTTTTTCTTTTCCCCTAGAACAGAATGGAACCTTCGACATACTCTTCCATCGCAAAAGCCGAGGTCGCATTTCACAGACACAAAGGCGAAGGGGCCTTTGGAGCTGTAGCACCAGAAAGAGGAAGAACGCAGCCAGTGGCTTCGTTTGGAGTCATCAGGCTCTACAAACTAACATTTGGTTCTCACTAGTAGCTTTTTTTTTTAATTCCCCAACAGTCTTAGTACTCTTGTTGTTAATACTACTATTAAAATAAGTTCCTATGGAGGAAAAGAGGGAAATCAAGCTGTTAAGAAAATGTCTTCAAATCTCTCTTCTCAGAAAACCAAGCAGCAGGTGCAGTGCGCGCATCAGTCTGAATCCCTTGGACACGCTCGGTTCCTTCCACCCCTAGCCCATCCACGTGTTTCCATCTCTCACCTTTAAAGAGAACACTGCGTAAATTCTGTTAGCTTAGTTTGTCTTTTGTTTTTGTGAAGTGCTGCTGGCTTTTGGCCAAATGTACATCCATCTCGACTGAACCCGAGTGGTCCCCGCATCGCCAACCTACTAAAAGAGTCATGAGTTGTCATGTGACTTATGGCATCCTCTGAAATCGCAACTTGGTCCGTCGCTTGGGCAGCTTGCCCGGGAGATCTCGTTCCTCTCACAAACACCCACTCAGTTGATTTCCTTTTGGTCTTGCTTCCACAGGAAGCGGATACTGGGCCAACCTGCAGGTGAAGCCGATCAGCTGTGGAAGTTCTGCACGGCGCTCTGTTTCTGGGAGAGCCGGAGGAGCTCCTCGCGGATCGCTTTGATGAGGGAGGCTGAGGAGTGGCCGGGCTGGAGGTCTTCCGTGGAGCTGGTGGGGTAACCCAGCCCGGCGCCCTGAAGCCCCCGGTGGGGGAGGTTCCCGGGAGGAGCTGAGGGCTCCCTGCCCGAAGTCCTTGGCACCTGAAACAGCGGTGAAGAAGAATACTCTTGATGTCCGAGCATGTGGGTCTGAAAAACATGGCAAACGTTACTGCACTTCCCAGGAGAGAACAAGAGGGGAGATCAAATTCAAACTGGCATCGGGGGAGCTCTTAGACTTCCGCCCCCCTCTTCCCACTGGACACTCAGCCTCCAACAGTGCCCAGCGGCCTCAGCCAGTGCGCTGGGTGTGGAGTCAGTGGGTGGAGACAGGCGTTGGGCTGGGGAGCTAGAAGGGAGGGAGAGGGGAGCACCCGTGGAGGTGAGAGGTCAGAGGTCGATGCCTGAGACTGAAGGGCGGTAAGGAGACGCTGGCAAAGGGGATGACAAGAACCAGTGTCTCAGCCCTGGCCTGGGACCCAGGAGCAAGTGTATGTGGACCCCCTGGGCCACAGAGCCCAAGTGAGATCATAACATCACTTCCCATCTGCTCAATCTGTCTTCTCTCTCTCCTCCCTCCCTTCCCGTGCTGGGTATCAAACCTGAGGCATGGTGCATGCTAGGCAAGCACTTTACCACCGAGCCACACCCTAGCCCTTTTAATTGTTAAAATTTGAGAAGGATGTGGCACCAAATGTGATCAGCCCCTTTTAAACTAACAGGTTCCTAGAAAGAAAAGCTCAAAAAAGTGCTATTCCATATACAGTGTCTTGCTAAGTTGCCCAGGCTGGCCTCGAACTTGTGATCCTCCTGCCTCAGCAGCCTCCTGAGCAGCTGGGATTATAGGCATGCACCTTGTGCCTGGCATCTGTCTTTCCATGTATGTCTATCGTGTGCATTTCAAAGCCAAGTTATCTGCACAAAAGTAGACAACAGTTCCGCTGATATATGCAGAATATAGGTTAATTTGGCATTAGTTTGACGAGAATGCTTATATTTTTCAAAGTTCTTTTTCTGGTGAAAAGTCTCAGGTGAGTGCATTATATCAGCATACAGGTCAGTGTAGTAAATCTGTGTACTAAAAAACTTAATGGAGTATTTTATTTTTACATTTACTTCTCCTATTAGCAATAAAGAAGTTCTTCAAAGCAAACATTATTGGATTTAACTGGAAAGCCTAAAATATTCCCTGAATGAAACTAAGCTGGGCACAGTGAAGGCAAACAGGGTCGACAAACTTTAAGCAAAGACCTGTGATCATAAGTCTAACACGTGGCGTTTGGGGAAAAACTGGATTCTAAAGCTAATTTCCTTTCCCTGAGTCAAAACATGTAGTTCTGAGGAGAATTTAGTGGAAACGCAATCAAAGTTGGAGCATAACGGTAAGAATAAAATCAAAAGTAAGATTTGGGCTGGTATTAAACTTCATTAATTTATCCCCCAAGGATATGAAATTCTTGAGAGAAACACATGCACGCGCTTGCAGAAATGGGTTGTGCCCGTACTGAGTGACGCCACGGCCTTACAATGCTCCAAAGTGTGTGTGCTGCAAAACCGTCCACGTACAGTGGGCGGGGTGGAGATGACGTCAAGAAGCCCGTATTGAGCACAAATGGCAAGGTCATGAATATTTATACAGTGATCACCAGATTTTATTTGCCTTCAGGTTCAAATTCACCACTTAAAGTCATTGGAATCTGCCTCGAGAAAAACCATGCTTTCCCAAAGTGGGAGAGAGTTTACTATCTAAAACTGCGATAAAAAACATAAGCAAGCCGGGCCTGGCGGTGCACGCCTGTAATCCCAGTACCTTGGAGGCTGAGACAGTAGATTGCAAGTTCGAGGCCAGCCTCGGCAACTAAGCGAGACCCTCAGCAACTAGCAAGACCCTGTTTCAAAATAGAAAAGTTAGGCTGGGCATGGTGGTGCAGGCATGTAATCCTCATACTTTGGAGGTTGAGACAGGAGGATTGCAGATTTGAAAGCAGCTTCAGCAACTTAGTGAGATCCTGTTTTCGAAATAAAAAAATAAAAATAGAGCTGGGGTGTAGCTCAGAGATAGAATACCCCTGGGTTGATAGAATTCCCAGCACCAAAATAAGTAAGTAAATAAAAATAAAAAATTAAAAGGGCCGGGGGGAGGGTGTAGCTCAGAGGTAGAATGCCCCTGAGTTGAACCCCCAGGACCAAAACTAAACAAACAAAGAAACAAACAACAAACAACAACAACAACAAAAACCCCATTTTACTGAAAACAATAAAGGAGACGAAGCATTTTGTTAGGCATCAGTTCTAAAAGGGCTCTCCAAAGCAGAAGCAGGCAAATGAAGAGCTTATGTGTGGATTTAACCGAGGGCCCAGCCCCAGATACTCACGGCCTCTCTTCGCCCCGCTTCATCGTCCCCGTATGCAGGCCAGCCCGGTCCCCCATACTGGCAGCCTCTGCTGGGCGGGATTTCCACGGGCTGGGCCCCGATTCTGCTAGCAATTCCCACCTGCGTCAGGTGCTGGATCTGGGAGCCTGGAAGGAACACGGTGCGGGGCCTGGTCAGCGTTTAGAGGAGAGAGTGGTGCTGAGGAAGACACCTTCAGCTCTGATCACCGACTCCTTTAGGGGCAAGAACTAGCACTGTTCAAGCACGGCGCCAGGGCCACCCCCAGAAATGGCATTTCCCAGGAAAACAGCCAAGGGCGGCTTTATGTCCTCTGGGTCAGAGGCTGATGGGGATGATCTCATCTCCCTGCCCAGGTCAGAGGCTGAGATGAAGGGTCACGACGGGCACTTCCGCTCACGCCTGTAGGGCTCACAGCCAGGCTGCCCCGCTGAGGCTCACATCATGCTGGTTCGAAAGGTTTTGGAGCCATAAAGAAGCGGATACCTGGCGCTTCTCGCTTGTGCTTTGAGACCCACGAGGAGCTGAATATACAATAGGCTTTTTTTTTCCTTAAAAGGCAGGGGATACACCTATTTGAATTCAGAATGTCGAAGTTCATTATACTCAACGTTCCTTTTTTCCTAGGGTTCTTTTATAGGATGGACGGACACACACACACACACACACATTTCTTTTCTCCCCCCCCCATAGTATTAGGGGTTGAACCCAGGGCCTGAGGCATACCAGATAAGTGCTCTACCATTGAGATATATTCCAGCCCCTTTTATTATTTATTTTTGAGATGGGGGTCTCACTAAGTTGCTGGCCTGGAACTTGTGATCCTCCTGCCTCAGCCTCCTGAGTAGCTGAGATTACAAGCGTGCACCACCACGCCTGGCTCACACACATATTTCTTTCGTGAATTCTTTCTCGCCATCCTTTACCCATTTGTCTTTTGAGGTTTGCCCATTTGTCAATTTATATGAGCTAACCTCTATAATAAAAATGCCTTTTGGTCATAATACACTATAAATTTTCCTATGTATTATTTCATTTTCATTTTTTAGAAATATACATGTTTGATCATTTTTATAGTCAATTAGACTATGTTGTATCTTCTAACAGACCTCAACATTTTCCATTACAAATTTTATAAAGTTTCATCTTATTAGAAATTATTAGAGCTGGGCGTGGTGGTGCATGCTTGTGATCCCAGTACTTGGGAGGCTGAGATCGGAGGATCCGGGTTCTCGGCCAGCCTCAGTTACTTAGTGAGGCTTTCCGCAACTTAGTGAGACCCTGTTTCAAAATAAAGAATAAAAATTAGGGCTGGGGGTATAGCTCTGAGGTAGAATGTCCCTGGGTTCAATCCCCAGTACTGCAAAAAAAAAAAGAAATTATTAGAAGATAACTCCCTCTTCAAACATTTGACACATCATTTCTACATTTATCCAGATTTTTAACAAACACATCTGAATTTTGTGTAGTATGCAATATAAGTTATGCAGCAAGGCCCAAATATACACCAATTAACAGGTGAAATAAGAGTTAATGCAAACAGCACCTGTGAAGTAGAGGAAGTCCCACGGGGTATCAGGATACATTATTTGTTTTGAGGACAGACAATGTAAAATACAGAATTTACAAGAAGACCACGATGGAAAAACTACTTTCTTGGTGACATAATAGAGGTGTATATTCTTCAGAAAGTTTGAAAATAGCAAAATAAATTACTCAACATGTAATGATTCCTCTCATTAAAGCTTCAGTCTTCATAAGGAAGGGAGAAGAAATGGGTAGAAAAAATAAAAGAATGACTTCAAGCTTTTGTAATAAAACACAGTAAGATGAGATTGAGCTTTAAGAACTTTTCAGAGACTACAGAGCTGTACAAGGAGTAGGAAGAGCTCAGACCTTAAAGCCACGCAGAGGTTTGATGCACAGAATGGCGTTCACAAACCACTCGTGAGCGCGAGTTCAATGAAGGGGAATAGTCGTTTGTTGTTTGGGTACCAGTTTGAATCTCAGGTGAAGTGGTGGGGTGGTCCAGCTAAGGGCTACTAAGACCCCAGCTCAGCCGTGGTGGGCGCCATCTGTCCACCATGAGCAACCGTCTGCCATTAGGGGTCAGAAAGTGGTCACACAGCTGTCCCACTTAGACTTCTATTGACCAATCAGAGAGATCGATTGTATGACAGAGTTGTGTTTGAAAAGTGGAGGATGATTGACAAAGATCTCAGGACAAATCCCTTAGAAACATCAAGTATCTACTGAACTTGAGGATTGGTTTGTGGTTAACAATTAACACAAAACTCCCAAGAGACCTGAGACAGATATAATTTTTGTTTCTTTTCTTCTCAGCTCATTTTCTAGAAATAAATTCATTCCTCATCTAACTACACTTACTGAGGCCACTCAATTCAGAAAACATTATTCATTTCTTTTTTTCCTTTACTAAAATTCAGAGCCCCTCCTTTCCTCAAACACATACATGTACCTCACAGACGGACAGAAACGAAGCACGGCTGGACTGTTAACGTAACTCTCAAACAAACTGAATACATGAAAAGAATTTTTTTTTTTGGCACTGGGGATTGAACCCAGGGGCATTCTACCTCTGAGCTATACTTCCAGCCCTATTTTATTTCTATTTTGAAACAGGGACTCTCTAGGTGTATATCGAATATACTAAGTGATGAGGTAGAATAGAAGAGATAAAATTTTAGGTAGAAAGGAGACAAACTGGGAAGGAAAGAAAATATAGTTTTAAAAAGGAAATCTAAAACCCTTAGCTTCCGCAGGGCTTGCCTGGGACTTGCCCGAAGAGCCAAACAATGGGCTAGCTTCACATCTGAAATTCCTGAGGCGATTAGATTCTAGAGCTAGAGCTTCACCTTCTACCAGAACTCCAAAGAGTCACACCTGCTGTTACACCCCGACTCCCTCCAAGGGAATCCACACCTTTGCCCTGTACCCGACTTCACATCTCCAAGCCTCCAAGCCTCCTGGTCCTATCTCAACACCTTTTATGTAGCTTAGAACTTCAAAGAAAAGATACCACCAGCCCATGGTCCCCCACTTCCCGGTGGCCCTGGCCACCCCCCTTTCTCCAGGGGGGCATCTGAAAGGGTTTCTCTCTCCCTCTGGGTCTCTCTTTGCTCTGAACAGCTGCCATGGTGCCTCTCTCTGTGCCCCTCTGAGCCCCGCTCAGCAATGGTCTGCTGCGGCTCTCACACCCTTGAGATGGGCCATGTATGTGTCCCCACCTTTCTTAAATTAAACCTATGCCTTTATCTCTGACTGGCGTGTGCTGAAATTCTTCTTTGACACTGGAGCCAAGAACCCACGAGAAGTCATCCTGACACTAAGTTTTATATTTTTTTAAGTAAAGTAAATTGCTCAAAATGTTTCTCGAATAGAGTAAATAACTATATCATAGAAGTTTTGTTTGTTTGTTTTTGTTTTTTTTTTTTGGTGTGGCACTGGGGATTGAACCCAGGGGCATTCTACCTCTGAGCTACACCCCCAGCCCTATTTTATTTCCATTTTGAAACAGGGTCTCTCTAGGTTAATGAGAATCTCACTATTTGCTGAGGCTGTTCTCGAACCTGCGATCCTCCTGTCTCAGCTCCCCAAGTACTGGGATTATAAGCATGTGCCACCACGCCTGGTTTTTTTTTTTTTTTTTTTTTTTT